>SSNP01000097.1:1276687-1406497 GCA_006937955.1 Pachypanchax playfairii
TGAACTTATTGGAAAGTTTTATTCTCAAACAAACATTTAATATTGGCGTTGCCTTTTGGCTGCTTCAGGTTTTAGCTCAATATCTGTCAAATAGACAGCCATGTTTATTTTTGCTCCTATTGATTTGCTGTGACAGCTGTTATGAATTGGGTTTACTCCAAAAATTAACGAGTTGTAGTTTCTATGTAATGATTACTTACTGATAGTTTCATTTAAAATCAATGCAGTGGTTTATGATCTTATACATAGGTGAGAACACACACACGTTACCACCTTTGCAGATGATTGCCTAATAATAAAATTGTCCCTTGCTTCCTCTTGTACTTCAAACGTCTAACAGAGGACAGTATGAGTTACTATATCAGAGTATTTTTTTAAGAAAGTACTAATCCTGTTACAGAAGTCGAGCTTGTATGTGTATCAGTATGATACATTTGGGGTTACTGCATGTATAACCTTGTGTGTTAGTCACTCTAAATACAGTATTAACCCCTCGACATGCTTTTATGCAGTTTGCTGAGTGACAGCTTGCTGTCTTGTGGTTGTTCCAGGCAGCAGGCCAGCAGGAACTGTAATACCCCAAAACACAGGGGACAATATTTACAGAACCTACTCAGTGTAGATAGTATTTGTTAGTTTGTCCCACCAAACTCTGAATAAAACATCAACACCTATAAGATGCACAGAGTAGAGAAAAGCTCTGTTCACTATGTTCAACATGAATATTGTCATTTTCCAGACAATACAAGAACGAGTCCAAACTGATAACCTATAATCTATAAAAGTGCTTGAATGATTTTATCAATAAATAATTACTATATATAAATACTATTTGAATTAAAATAAGAACTGGTTTGACTTTTACCCTTCAATATATAACATGTAATCTGAAAGTGAGATACACAGCAGAGTGATAAGAGAACAGAAGCTCCTGCTGCTTTCCAAGAAGTTCCATATTATCTAGCGCTTTACATTCCTGTGTGCACTTGTATCTGCCAACTGTGGGGCGTTCAGGGACCAGCAGAAGGACTGTTACCTTCAAATGTGTCATAACAGGCATAGAAGCTCATGACCTTTTGCCCTCAATTTAATTTTTGATTTAAGACTAAATAAAGCAAATTTCATCAACAAAGTTCCACTGGGCGCTTTGAAATGACGCAAACTTTATATTCTCATGCAGGAGAAAATCTCCACAGGTTAATGGGAAAGCTTGTGTCGCGCATGGCTCGGAGGAGAAAGAATGACTCTGCCACTTTCCTAATATAGACATGACAAACTGCTGCGTCCCACCCGGACCGGCGGCTCCTCCCACCAGCCTTCCACCGTCCCAAATAGTCCAAGAAACAAGGCGGCGGACTCTGTGACACTTTATCGCTAATGAAGTGTGTACATTTAAAAGGGCCGCTGTGAACAGCAAATATAAAAACACATAAACTCTGGAACTTAACGCTCAGGGGCGCACGACGCGTGAGGTCAAGGGATTGTAAATTGTGCGGCTTTAAGAAGCCCCCCCACAGTAAAAAAAAAGTGAACCTTGGAGCTTTTTACATATAGGGATGAGTCACAATACTCAATAAGAAATGAAAAAATGTTTTAGTTTATTTTATTATTCTGGGTTTTAAAATGCGGGGACGCACGCGCTCGTTTCAAGCGCAGAATCCCTCTGACGCACCGTTTACGCCACTGCAGCACAGACACCGAGGCAGATCTGCTCACCTCGGGTTTTGGGGAGACCCCTCTTCCTTTCACAGCTGGTTGCTGAAGTTTAGCCTCCACCTCCTCTTGTTTTTGTCTTGTTTTGTTCTTGATGAATTATATTCCCTGCGATCCGGTGTCCCAGAGTCGGTGCGGACTCTGGATAACTGCGCGACGCTCCTCGATAGGGAAGGGGGGGCAGATCGGAGTTGGTGTCAGTGGGAGGGGGGACATCTATTTTGGAAGCAGTCTATGGTCAGTACTGAAGACGCGATGCGCGCTGCTGATATGGGGGAAGCGCGTTCACGTCGGACACTGCTGGACATCAGTAACACACACACACTGAGAAATATTCTAAGCATCATGCTCTGAATTATGACTGGTCCCTGGTTGGTGCACGTGCTTTAATAACTGGTCTGAATATCCTTACAATAAAGAATTTACGCTTCCTGTGCAGCCTTGAGCACTTTGTAAGAATATATAACTATTCTGCTAGAACATTGGAATAAGTCAAAATGATGTCAAAGTAAAAAATGGTGGAACTATTTTTTACATTTTAGACACTAATGTTCTTTAGTATTTTATCTTGGTTCTACTGTTGGCTTGTCCAAAACAAGATTGTTTATAGTTTTCTCTAACTGTTACAGTTAAATAACCATAGCTTTTCCACAGAAATCCCCTCAAAAGACCCAAATTCCTGCTTTAAACAGAAAACAGTTTTTATCATTTTAATTTGGGAGACCACAAATTAATTCAGCTGAGCACAGCTTTACCAGATGTGCCTAAACTTTATGGAATTTGTTGCTTGAACTTGTTTGTTTTGGTTGTTTCTACAAAAACAAACTGAAAGACGAGAAAGGCCGAACTGTGGATATGCTTCCATAAAAGAAATGATAGAAGTTTTGTTCCTGAATAATCAAACAGGAAAAATTGTCAGAAAATTCAAATTTTAGGCTTTTCTTTTAAATTCTTAAGCTAATTTTTTTGTTTTTTGCTTGATTTGTCACTTTTTTGCCACTTGTTATGATGCGTAACCATGGCAACAAGAGACTTGTTTACAAGTAAGAGCAGCTAACTGACATTTCTAAGGCTGAAATAATCCTCAAATTGAAACTCTGGATCCCTGATGAGCTCAAGGGAAGAAGATGTGGATGCAGAGCAGGAGCAGAGTGAAGAGAGAGAAAGAGGAAGTTTAAACCTTCACTTCTATCAGTCATATTGACAAATGTGAGATCTCTTTGCTAACAAAATGGATGAACTTGAAGCTCTGCTGAAGACCCAGCCAGAGTATCAGGAATGCAGCATCATGTGTTTTACTGAGACACGGCTAAAGGAGCATATCCTGGACTCTGCCTGGCTTTCAAACAATACGAGCAGACAGAGATTTGAAGAGGAGCTGCAAAAGAAGAGAAGTTTGTCAGCTGATCACATCTGCAGTCACCTGTTGGGGGCGGAGCATCAGAGCAAGTGACATGAAGAGGCTGAACAGATGGATAAGGAGGACTGATCTGTCCTGGAGACTGAACTGGAGTCTCTTGAGTTGATTGTCCAAAGGAGGATGAAGAACATGATGGAAAACCCTCATCATCCTCTTCAGAACACAGTAACTCAACAACAGAGTGTCTTCAGTCAGAAGATTCTTCATAATCCGCTGCAGCACAGACCACTACAGGAGATCCTTCCTGTCCACACCTAGAACCCTCTACAGGAGACCCTTCATGTCCACACCTAGAACCCTCTACAGGAGATCCTTCCTGTCCACACCTAGAACCCGCTACAGGAGATCCTTCCTGTCCACACCTAGAACCCTCTACAGGAGATCCTTCCTGTCCACACCTAGAACCCTCTACAGGAGATCCTTCCTGTCCACACCTAGAACCCTCTACAGGAGATCCTTCCTGTCCACACCTAGAACTCTCTTGGCTCTCTGAAAAGAACTGAGCTACAACAACACTTGAATTTCCCTTCGGGGATTAATAAAGTATTTTTGATTTGAAATATTTAAAAAAGACAGAATGCGGTAAACCAAATAATCTCTTCTATTGAATCCATTTCTTTACAGACTCACGGTAAACCTGGTTCTTAATAATCTAATTTATCATTTAATGGTCACAGTTGATGCACATATTATAAAATAAAACTTACAATGACAGAGTAAGGTAAAAACAAAAAAAATTCAGACACACGCACACACATCTGCACACACCCGACACCTACCAGAGCATGCTACTCAGTAGTAGCAAACCAACATAAAAGCCTTGTTAAAAAAAAAAAAAAAGATTTTCTTTCTTTTTTTGTTAAAAAAAGGGAGTAAAGTGCGTGGATGACAGTCGTCCCTGTGCAGACATTTCTGATTGCAGAGAAGTTTCACTTGCCAGTCAGAGGCACACTCCTAAAATATGTACAAAAGATATTGATTTGAAAGTAAAAATGAAAAGACATGTACGCACCCACAGAAATGTGCTATACAAAACAAAAAACATCAGCACTAACATTACAGACCTTTACATCCCAAAGAGAACACAGCAGGAAACAGATGAATGTACACTCAGTCTCCAAACCTCCGTTTATATAAAAAAAACATACATTAAAAAAATGTTTTACTTTGAGTGGCTTCAGAACTTTTAGGGGAAGGAAACTGTTTATTCCAGTTTATCAAGTTAAAATTCCTTCAGACTGAAGACGTTTAGAGCTGCTGAAGGTCAGATTTAATTGAGGTGTCGCGTCATCTCTGTCATTTAGCTGGTGGACAAACGTTTCCAGTTCTTCTCGTCTGCAGCTTCGGATGCACCTTCGTTTTCAGACGTTTAGCTCATCTGAACCGAATCTGATCATTTGAAAAGCTTCACTGAGGAACAGCAGCAACATCACCAGCAAATACCGACTGAGAAGCATGAAAACAAAACTAAAAAAAAGAGGCTACACACTGCACCAAACTGCAATGGAGTAAACGTTAGAATGAAATAACCCAGCAGTAACGTACACAGTGAGTATGTACAGGCTCATCCACCTTCAGAACACCTGTGTGAATGTTTGTTTTTGCCGCTTTTAGATGCTCCTCGGATCCTCTGCATTTAACCTGTGGTGTTATTTTGAGTTCAGCCGGACCTTCACAGTCTTGTCACTCCGCTCATACGGAGGCTAATTTCATCGAGGTTCGTGAAGGATCTGCAGGGAAAAATGTACAAAATAAAAAACTACTAAAGAAATTCTTTAAGGCAAGAGGCAGTGGTTTGTTTTGCTGAATGAATCCAACATATACGCTTGTTTTTTTTTTTTCCTCAAAACACTCACACACATACACACACACAGGGTATGGGTTACATGGTGTGGTACAGGGTACTAACAGTTCTTTTCTTAAGCTGCCTCAGAGGGTGAGTCCTTCCATATTGTTGCCTTGTTGTCAGAAGAACCGGTCCAGGTGAATGCACAGAGTCCTGGTCTGGGTTTTGGCGTTGTCCTTTCTGTGGACTCTGATTTGAAGGTGTTGAGCTTTCTCTCCTCGCTGCAGTAACCTCGAGGTCTTCAGGCTGATTGCTGCCTGAGGAAGGAGAGCTGTGGACCCGCTGCTTCTTGGATTCATCGCTGACTGTGTGAAATGGAGCTTGAACTGTGGGCGGAGTCAGGGCAGAGCAGCTGAGCTCCCACTCACTCAGGTCGTTAGCGAGAAGCTCCAGACAGCCCAGTTTGGCTAGCGAGGCAGAGCGCTTCATCATTGATGGAGGGGTCAGACCCGCCTGGCGAATCCTAGCTTCCACCTCTCTGACCTTCCTCTGGAAACTGCTGCCTCGTTTCTGAGCGCTTAAAGGAGTCTGGTCTGCACACCTGGCCTTGTTGGTTCCCCCCATGCTCACCTGGTGCAGGAAGGCACCCAGCTCATACAGAGTCTCCCATGTGTCCCTCATGATGATGTCACTGTGGGGTCCCTCTGTGAAACAGTCCCAGTCTACGCCTGACTCTGATTCAGTCACGCCCTCCAAACACAGGAAGTTCACCGAGGCAAACGGAGACAGGACCGAGTGATGGAACGCAGAAGAGGTAGAGAGAAATCTGGCGTCAGCAAGATGAAGTTTGTGTTCTTTTGTGCTTTTGTCATTTACACAGACACCCCCCCTTTTAGCTGGTCTGAGCTTCCCGTCTTCATCCAACTCTTCACTGCTAGCTCCTGATACCTGCGAGCAAACCGATGTCTCCTGAGGTAGAGACGCCGTCGTAGAGCAGATGCTGTTCGGACGCTGCTGAGAGCTGGAGGTGCAACCGGAGAGGGACGGCAGAGAAGACGAGGAAGGCGGCGTCTCGTGCTCTTGTTTCATCCTCTGCTCGAGCTGTTGAGTGACGCGCCGCACAGACCCCCTGGTCCAGTCGCTGTAGAGACGAGCAGGCGCTGCCTCCTCGTCCTCTTTAGTTTTCACGTCCTTCTGTGAGAAAGCATCTTGATGTTCCGCTTCCTGTTTGGACTTTGACACCTCTTGGTCATGGGAGCTTTGAGGTTCTTGTTGGCTGAGAGTCTCTGTGGGCTTCACTCCTGTGACCTGCACAGGATCATGAATTTCCTGCAAAATAAATATAAAGTAATAAAAATTATTCAATTAAAGCTGATTCCAATCTGAGAAAAAAAGGTGAATTGCAGTGTTCCATCTATTAGCCACTAGGTGGCACACTTGAGTAGAAGAATTTAAAGTTAATCATTTAACTAGGGAGGGATTTTATATGAAGACTGATGTGTATAAACCTTGACCAGAACATATAAGCAGCTTAAAAAAATCTTGTATGTCCCAAAAAAATGATGCTGCCATGTTATTTGTAATGTAAAAAGGAGTTTTTTGTTTGAACTAGTTACCTTACGTTTCTCTTCCTCCTTCGTCTCATAGTCCAGGACCTCCTGAGTCAGTGGTTGCTGCTCTCTGGCAGAGCTCTTTGACTGAGATGACTGCTGCACGGCAGCAGCGTGAGGTTTACCATCGTCACTCATTCCTTTGAATTTTTCCCTGGCACTGAAAAAGTTGATATGATCTGCAGTGTGTCCGAACAGAAGCACGTTATCCTGTGGACTGGCACTGGGTTGGCTGATAGAGTCATTAGAGGATGGAGGATGTTCTGCTGGTTCAGATAAACACTGCGCTTCAGACTCCTGTGTGCTCGGCATCTGTGTTGTTGTGGAATCCGGCGCTGACGCTGCTTTTATCTCAGGCTGATTGCAGGACGATACCTGTGGTTTGACAGGTTCGTCTGTGCACGTCAGAGCTGGGGATGGGGGAGGGGAGAGGGGGAGGTGGTGAACGGATGGAGGCGGGTGAGGCTGACCCACCACAACGCTTTGTGCAACAGTTATCATGTCTGTCCTTTGAGACTCGGGCACCACTGTGGCGGCCCTCGGTTGGGAGAGAGGAGGCCATGATGAGGGCTGCTCCTCTGAGTCACAGAGGCCATTGGAGAGCGGGGGGGTTAAAGACACAGAACCAGCTGTAGAGGAGTCAAACTGCCTCCTGGGGGTCTTGTCAAGACGAGGAGCCTCAAGGCTTCGAGTTTCAGCATCACCTGATAAATCTGCGACTCCTCTAAAGGAAGAAGAGCCAAGCTGGCTGGAGCGGACGCCGGTGTCTGGTTGGCTCTTGGAGTGCGTTTCCTTTCCAGTAGTCGCTGAAGATCCCAGTGAATCCAGCAGGTCTTTCACTGAGGGACCTGTTGTGGCCTGATTATGGGGGTCTGAGCGTCCCAGGCTGTAAGGCTGGGCGTAGGACTTAGACAGCGGCTCATGGTGATCAGACAGATCGCTGTCAGAATGAGAACGCCACAGTTTGTTGTGCCTCTGCTTGCTGCAGAACAAAGTCACAAACAGATGTTATGAATTGCAAACGCACGCACCTGTTTTTAATGTAAATGTGATTATATCTGAGCGTACCTGGCCAGGAGGATACCCTGATACTCCTCCAGCTGCCTCATAAAGGAAGGGTTGGGTTTGGTAACAGTTCGACGTTCTTTGACGTAATCGAAGGCTTTCTTTAAATCCCAGCCGTACTCCTTCATGGCGTACGCGATCACTGTGGCTGCAGAGCGACTTATTCCCATTTTACAGTGCACCAGGCACTTGGCCCCAGATTTCCTGCAGTAGACATGAAGAATTCAGGGATTTACATGATCTCATCTTTGGAGACTTTTCTGTAGAGCAGACGACTGGACGAGTCACATCGTTCAAACAAGTTAATTTATTAAGGAAAAATAACCTGAAGGCAACATTAAACATGTCAGCAGATCATGAAAAACAGAAAATATATGAAACTCACTTTGCTCTAGATATGAACTTAAAGGTGTCGTTCCAATAGGCGAGCAGATCAGTGGCCTCCTCGTCGTAAACGCGGATGTTGTGATACTCGAACACTCCAGGGAAGAAGTTATCGATCTCCCTTGTTACATTCAGGATGTACTGAACTCTGAAACGTTACAGCGGGATGAGTTTTGGGACGGCTTGTTGAACTTACATTTCATTTTAAACAGATAATCGTCTAAGTGCACAGAGCAGCTGTTTTGTTGCTCTTACCCGCTCTTCTGGAGCTCCTCCAAATTAGATGCATTCCACTCGGATCCCTGCAGCAAACAAAAGCAAACCTCAGACTTGTTCTGAGCCTTCAGCTAAGACTTTCATCATTCTTAAATCCTGCAGTAAGACATGCATACTGCAAACCAAACAAGCTAAAAGCACCTTAAAATTGGGCACTTTAGAGTCACACAAAACTAAAACAGCTCGTTCTTGAGCACAAAGTTAGAACTCTTGAAATGTTCAGTGTCAAATTACCAAGAAGACGTGATCAAAGATCTCTGTAGGACTGTCCATTTGGCCCAAAATGATAATCATCTCATTGTCGATGAACTCCTTGAACTCTCTCAGGTTGCACGTCATGTGCATTTCCAGCTCGGTTCGGATCTAAGGGACGCATTCGGGTAAAGAACACAAACATTTTAAAATGTAACCAGTTCTATAGACCTGAGTTATCCAGTCCTGGTCCTTAAGAGTCATTATCCTGCATGTTACACACCAGATCTGAATGAAAGGGTGATTAACAGGCTTCTACAGAACTTGAGGAACAGGTGATTTGACCAGACATGCAGGATAGAGATCCTGAAGAACCAGGACTGATGTTTGTGTTGCATTAAAAAAATGACTCGACGACAATTTTCAAACATTTTTGTGCAAAAAAACTGATTCTGTGACGGCGTCTGCTTAAACAATCATGGAATCCAGCGTCTGAAACAAACTCACTTCTTTACAGGTGACGTTCTCCAGATCTTTCTGCATCATGATCTCCCTCAGGCTGGTCTTTATCTGTCGCTCTGTCAGCTCTCTCTCTGTAGGTCTGGTTGAAATGTTCAGTGCGTTTATAAATCGGTCTTTATTCCATTAAACAGTCTGACTCGTGGCAGATTTAACAAAAGGATACTTACACATCAGAGAAGAGCACGGGCGAGTCGGCGCGGTGCGACTGCACATCCTGCATGGCGTTCCACTCGTTGATACGGGCCTGGTCGGATGAGACCCGGCTCTGATAGTAGCTGACCCAGGTGAGGAACAAGCTGCCTGGGAAGTAGTTCTGGCAGCGAGCCACTTCACAGGCTTTGTGGAGCGACTGTAAGGCCGACCTGTCAATCAAGGGAGGAAACATTCAGACGTCTTGACGGGAACAAACAGGAAGCACAAATCAGGGAATACGTGCACGTCTCTAATGATTAGTGCAAATGGACTCACCACATGGCTTGAACAGACACAGGCTTGAATACGTGGACTCTGTTATCGGTTGACACACTGAAACCTCTGAGAGCAAAACATACGTGAACAAAATAAAACAAAAAGGAGAATTAAAGAAACAGACACAAATCTTTACAAACTCATGTTTAGTGCGTGTCTTACCCATCGCCGTCCAGGTGTATCAACGTGTCACTCCACAAAGGTAAAACCAACCCAACAGAACACGAGCTGCAAGGAGACGTTTCGGCGTTACGCTGAATCAAAGCTGGAAGACATGTGCAGGTTTATGTGCTTCACTGACTCACCTGTCCACCGGACTGAAGTCCATCCCCAACACCACGCTCTCCTCTGTGTCCTGACGTCCGATGGTCGAGACCACCACCATGTAACGGGTCACCTGAGTGTGCGCGCTCTCCAAACGAACCGCCTGGAGCAGGAAAACATCCGAATCACGACTTCACAACTCACCGACAGACTTAGCACTGACTTGTTGGTGTTTGTGAGTCGTGTTGTTTACTCACCAGCTTGATGTTGTCCTCCGGTCTGAGGAGAGTGAACATGGTCTGCAGGTGCTGCTGGATGTCTCCTGTTCGAATGCAAAGTGTCGTCTTATTAACCAAAAAGTACAAGTGACACAGTCAGTAGATCTGCAGCAGAGCCTCACCTGCATGTTTACTCCGCAACTGGGAGAAACGAGAGGCAGATGAAGGGGAGGAGCCATTTCCTCGAGGTAGGAAGAGAGCAGCTCCTTTAACTGTCAGGAAACTTTCACTGATGCTGCAGTGACACAAAGAGACGAGAGAAAAATGTAAGTGAGCAGAAATCAACCACATGAGAGTCAAAATCATCTAAAATATCTTTACTGCTTCAACTGACTTTTCGACAAGTTTATCGACTGAAATTTAGCTAAAACTAAACCAACAACAACTAAAATAAATAGTAATCAGATGTTTCAGTCAATTTCTTCACTTAAAATTCCCCAAACGGGGTGAAGAGCACTTTGTTGTTGTGATGTTGTGATCAGCCAGAGCAAACAGGACCAAATGCAAGATAATCTGAGGAAACAATTAAAAAAGGTTCATGATATTAAGACAATAATCAATAAGAAATGAAAACAGCTGCTTTTAGTTACACAAACAAACAGTGATGCATTGAACAGCAGATCTACTCGTTTGTTCTTTCACCCCTTTCCTAATGTGCAAGTCTGCAGTTCATGAACAATATACATTTAACAACAGATCTTTTTTCAAACCATGGCCAAATCTGAGTGTATGAATAATTCCACTCTGTATAAAACAAGGAGCCTCTGGCCTTTGGATTGACCCGTCACTAAAGGGAAACCCTCCTTTTGCTCTATGATGATGCAAAAAACAGATTTTTCCAGCAAGCGAATCGTTAAATGTCCATATTTGTCTTTCGTTACTGACAGAAATGATAAACATAGGTCGTGGCTGAGGAAGGAGCAGAGACAGGAAGTCTGGAAATGTCTCTGAAGATGAAGAAGAGGAACAAAGTGTAAGACCGAAAACAAGAACAGGCAGCAGTAATTACAAAACAATCAGGCGGTCTGAGGTTTTCCTTACGTGACCCTCGGTATCAAGTCTGACACTTAAAGCACACCACTTCCAGATTTGTCAGTTGTGACATAAATTTCTAATACAAGAGTTTTCAAATGTCACTGAGTTCATCTCTCCACTCTCAAGTAAAAACACACATCATCCTAAAGCCAAGTGATGGATAGGGATTAGAAAACCACCACAGCTGACAGCATGATGAAACACACACACACATACACACTGAACCACACAAACTCTACGTCTGCAGACAATCTGCATTTCAGCTTGAATGATCAAACACATGAATCGAGCGGACAAATGAATCACATCCTGGACTAAAACATCCGAGTACATCATGTGCCTTGCTCGCCTGTGCCCCCTAAAGATGCATTTCCAGCACAGCACAAACGACAATAACAGGTAGATGTAGTGGAATGCACGTGAGCAGGTGAAGCATCTGGTATATTTATTCATACAAAGTCGTTCCTGCAGAGGAGAATATTCCTGCTTCTCAGCCGCTACATTCTTCCCAATTTAGTCATCATAGGAAAACCACAAGCTTCAGTCATGCCATGCCGCTGGGGTTATTTATTGAAAAGCGGTGTTATCAAAACAGACACATTCCACAACCTGCATCAGTAGTAGTGAGAGTACACACTGTAACCGCAGATCACATCTAAAGTACTTCAATACAGCAAACCAGGAGCTTGAGGCTCACTAGACTTACAGCTGGTAAATTTCCCCCTGAGAGATCACGGAGTTCTGGGTGAAATAGGGTCTCATCTTCACCCCGCAGCACGCGCAGAAGCAGCCGGCTGAGGAGCTGCGCGGAGCGGTCACAACACCGGGAGGCATCGCTGCTCCGCAGGCGGAGACGGCACGCGCAGGAGCGGGCTGTGGTGACAGAAAGTAGCTGGTGAAACGTGGAGATGATCACTACTCCGAAGTGCGCCAGCAGCTTCTCAAACACAGACACGTTGTTGGAGGGATTTGACGTTTTTAGACGTTTTGTTCATCACCAGAAACACGGAAAAGTCTCCGTTTTCAGCATAAAGCGAGACGCGCGTGGAATTAAAACACAAAGAGACGCTGACACATTTAACACAAACTGTGACACAGCAGGTGCTTCGCCATCTGCTCGGTGGACTTTCTCATGAGTCTGCAGCAGGCTGCGGTAAATCCTGAAGCTGAAGGGGAGGAGACGCGCACACGGTCCAATCCCAGAACCAGTCGCGTGTATGACGGGTCATCAGTGCCATGCGGAGGAAACGGGGAGGGAATGTGCTGTGGGGTAAAGTTACTGTTAAAAGAAGTGGATTATTTATTGACAGTTCAAGCAATTTGTGAACTTATGTTTCTGCCAAATTATATCCAAACATGTTGAGTATCTGCACTCTATGAGATAAAAGTTAAAGAGTTACAACTTCAAGAATTCCAAATTTACAGTTGTGGTTTCTCCTATATAAATATGACAAGCAGTATGACGCTGTTAATACAAATCTATCCTTTGAGAAAATAAACTGAAAACTGTGACAGAACCGTGACGGGTCGCAGGATTAATAACGGATCACAGATACATCGATGCCACTAGGCTTTTTAAACATAATAGCGCTAAGATGACAGACCAACAAACAGAACAAAATCAGCTGATCTTTGATAATTTATATATTAGGGCTGGGCGGTACACCGGTTTGTATCAAAAATCAGTATTCATTTTGGTTATGATATGAATTTTTCACATACCACTATACCGGTGAACAGCACCCGGAACGTTTGCAATGGGAACATGTTTCTGCGGGGACCGATTTAAGTGCTACACGCTAAGACCGCATGTGAAAAATAACGTTTTGAATTAAGAATGGCTGCTTGTGGGGGCTGTAACAGCGACTTACAGGTTACTGACCAAGAACAACTTATTCCAAAAAGAGGAGTCAGTATGGAATTTCTTCAGCTTCAAAAGGTCGGACTTCATCTGTAATAGCCGGCAGATAATTTATACATCACTGTTAAAAACTGTTTGTTTACTTCCTACAGCAATATTGATTATTAATCCGTTGTTTCCTTCCCAACAAAATGCTAACAGATCACATGAAATCTTGCAATACTGCACAATATATACATATACAATATATATTTTTTTAAGATTTGTCCAAAACATTCACAACTTCATGATTTCTTAACATGATAATCTGAGTTTCTATCTAACTTTTTTCCTTCAAAGAATTCTAAATCTTAAATTGATTCCTGTTTTACAACAACGTCATTTTCCCCAGGAATGTTTTGCCTTTGGGGTCCCAATGTTCCTTAGAAAAAGCCTTTTTATGATAATATGAATACATAATGGAACAATGGAGGCAGGGTCTGCTCAAAATAATTTCTTGGTGAGAATCATGACTCGACTATTAATGCACAACTATAAAAAAAACTAAACAAAAAATACAGAACAAATTCCAGCTATAAAGACCAAAACAAGTACACATTTAATGCAAAAATAAATCTATTTCCCAATGTCTAATTTAGATCAATAACAACAAAAAACAATAAATCTAGTTTAGCTTATTTCTGATTATTTATTAAGCCAGAAAAGCAATCTTCCAAACAGAGCGGGTCACACACTGAAGGTGACAGAGTTTCATGAGCAACGACAACAAGTGTGGCCTTCAGTAAAAATTTGGAGTCAGCAACACCCTACACCTCGTGTGTCTCCAGAACAACAACAACGGAAAAAAGAAGATTGAGAAATCAAAAGGGAGCGATGAGGAGAGGAGAGGAAACCTGACCTTAGACTTAGTCACGATGCTTGTTGATCACTCTTGGTTTCAGTTTTTAGCTTAGATTACATAATGAGGGCAACTGCTTGGCCATCACCAGGCAGCAAATGCATATCAAATGCAAACCTGCTGAAAACAACAACAGTCTGATGTCTACAGCCAGTGGAACACTGATCATGTGACCTTCTGTTTAACACAGCCTCAGTCATTTCTTTACTTATATCCTTTTAAATTTTGTTGTATTTTTGTTTTGCTTTGCTGCAGCAAACAAACCTTCCTGGCTGAGATTATAAAAGTATATCTCCCTATCATAATCAAGATGGAGGCTTTATTTGGAGAATCCAAAAGGTCATAGGTTAATACATTTAAGCATGTGCACTGAGTGGTGTATTAACTAATAAAGTATTAAGTTTGAGATATTTGCAAGAAAGCTTAAACAACAACGTGATGCAGATAACTTATAACTAAAACATCTCTTCTAGGAGTCTCACCTTCTAAACTTCATTCATCCTCCCAACAATTGTATTTTGAATGTCTTTTTCAAATCCAAAGATCTTTGTTAGCAACCCACAACGTTTTCATGTGTGTTTATAGACCCATCTCTCAAGTTCCACCTGACTGTTTTCCTGCTTGACTGCTGAAATTCACACCGTCTGATGACAAGCAGCGAGGGCCAGGATGTGGTTTTTACAAGCACACAGACACCAGACACTCCTCTGCTGCGCTTTTGTTTCCACGTATACAAACACACAGGCAGCCATGTTAGTAATCACAACACCACTTACTGTATTCAGCGCACTGATGGCTATCCCCCTCGAGTTTGTTTAAAGCACAAACAATCACACTCGTTAGATTTATAAACTGTGAAACATCTAAATATTTACTGTGTAATGGTTATAAAATGAAGCGTTTCTGCATTTTCCTTGTTTTTTATTCTGGCTTGAAGCCGTGTGAGGATTAGGAAGGATCAGAGAAACTCGTAAAAACAACTGGAGACTCATTACATTTTTCTCCCCTCTTTATTTCCCATCTGTAGGTCATCCAGTAACATCTCTCCTTCAGCTGATGTCACGATCCTGCTGACGGCACAGGGTTTAATCAACGACACTGCAGTGGGCTTTGCTTACGCAAGACACACACACACACACACACACACTCTGCCCTCGCTGTATTTTAGTCTGAATGAATGTCACTACCTGTGTCAGAGATGAGCTGCTCGCCTCTACGCCACCACAGATCCCAGCAGCTCTGCGTGAATAAACATCCGGTCGTCGACATTTTAGGAAAATTCCCTCGGAGTGCCGCCTCATTCTGCTGAATCATTTCCACCTGCTTTGACTGAACACCTGAGACCTTTTAAGTACCTTTTATTCCATCTAACGCTGCCTCTTCCTGACGTTATGAATAGAATTAAATGTTTTTTTAATGAATAAAATTAAACATCTTCTTTACTAAAGACCTTCCTTTGCTGTTGAATATGCAGTCTGACAATTTATAAATGAGGGTTTGTAGGAATGTTACACAGATGTGTTTCACATCTGTATTATCTGATACATATTAGTGCACGGCTAAATTGTGCTAATTTATACAGATATAGAAAAAAAGGAAACTTCATTTTAAAAAATGCATCAGATTTTTATTCTACATGAGATTCTTCATATCAAGTACCTTAAATGCCAAGAATTCAAAGAAAATGAAAAATTTTCACCTTTTAATTGGACTGCAAATGGATGATAACGGATGTTTTGTTTTGTGTGTGTGTGTCATCGTTTGGCCTCGTTCAGCTTTGGTTAGAGGATAATAACACAGCAACGTTTGGTCTCCTCCAAATCCCAACAAATCTTTTGGAGAGCAGATCAAAGTGTTTTATTGTCAGTTAAAGTAGAAGAGAGACTGTGGAGAAGTTTGGACAGGAGAGCACTAATTAGACCAAGAGGCTGAGTGGCGCCGAGGGCCATCACAACAGCAAACAGCAAGTCAGGAAACAAAAGGTGGGCTGGGCGGGGCTACCGCAGTAAAATCAGGTGAAAACACAACAAAAAGTTGTGTATATGTACTTTTACACATACTGATACATTTAGACACCTATGGTATATAATCCACAGACTGCCACTTCTGAGTGACTTGACATGCATCTAAACGTTTGTGTAGATTAGACATGACGTAAGTAAAAATATATATATATATATATTCTTTTTTTGTTTCTTGTTTCATATTTCAACTAAAATGTTTCTTCAGATCAATATTTCTAACTATGATCTCTCTAGGCTATGACTGTTTACCAGTGTTAATTTTGTTGAGTAAAATATTTCGTCATAATTTTAGTCACGAATATATTTTTGCGGACGAAAACTAAAATAGACGGCCCTATTTGAGACGATTATTATGACTAAAATTATGTTGATTTTCGTTGACAAATAAAAGACGACACGAAAATAGAGAGCGACGAAATCCAATCAGAGGAAAAGAAAGACGCAGAGAGGAATCAGTCAAAAGGCTAACAGCTGGGGCTGCTGTGAAAAGAACCAATCAGAGCTCGGCTTATTGAGCGGTGAGCGGAGGCTTCCGTAGTTGTTTGAGATGCTCCCGGGAAGACGCCAGATGAAGTGTGGAATGGTAAGAAAATGTCCATACTGTATTGCAGTTATTAAATGAATACTTCAGAAAATATACTTATTTTAGTCGACTAAATCTACAATTGATTTTAGTCGACTAAAACTGCCACATATTTTCGTCAACTAAAATTAGACGACAATTAAAACTAGTTTAGTGACTAAAATTGAAAAGAATTTTTGTCAAAAGACTATGACTAAAACTAAATTAAAATTACTTGCCAAAATTAACACTGCAGTTTACGACTAGTTGAAAACATAAACTTAACCTGGAGTCACACAGAGTTGGTTTTAGTTCCAGTTTGTTGAATACATTAATAACTTATTAACATTATACATTAAGATAAGTCTTGCTTTTTTCATTTGAGGCGGCTTTCAAAAATTAAGCCTTTCCTGTCTCGGCCCCATCTAGAGACAGTAATTCATGCTTTTATTACATCCCGCCTGGATTACTGTAACTCTCTTTTAACTGGCATTAGCCAGGCCTCTCTGTCACGCCTGCAGCTCATACAAAACGCTGCTGCACGATTTTTAACTGGCACAAGGAATCGAGAGCACATAACTCCGGTTTTAGCGTCCCTTCACTGGCTTCCCGTTCATTTGCGGATCCATTTTAAGGTTCTTTTATTCGTTTTTAAGTCTCTTAACGGTCTTGCCCCTTTTTACCTGTCTGAGCTGCTCTGTCCGTACACGCCTTCTCGTGCTCTCTGATCAGCTGATCAGCTGCTTTTAACCGTCCCGAAGACATTTTATAAGTCCAGAGGAGACAGAGCCTTTTCAGTTTTAGGTCCGAAAATTTGGAATGAGCTCCCTCTAAATATTAGACAGGCTCCCTCTCTTGCTGTTTTTAAAACCCGGTTAAAAACACATTTTTACTCTTTGGCTTTTAATCAGTAACGAGTTGCCATCTGTGTCTTAATGTCTTTTATTTCCCTTGTCTGTTTTATATCTGCTCTGTTTTTAACTTGTGTGGTGTCCCTGTATTGTACAGCACTTTGGTCAGCTGTCGTTGTTTTTAAAGTGCTCTATAAATAAAATGGTATGGTATAAATAAATCTATTATAAACATATATAGTATACATTATTATATTTCTTGCAAGAATTGAATCAAGAAATAGTGTTTAAGTTATTAATTTGTTTACAATCCATCATTCTGATTAAAGGAAACTAAACTAAGACTTCAAGTGTCAGCAGTGACTCTACAAATAATTTGAAAGAAATTTTGTCTTGTAAATTGTTCCAAATTCTAGTAACACAGGTGAGAGACTCTGAAACTTCCAGGACACGGAGAACCTTTACAAACATTCTGAGACATTTCGGAAACTCCTTTTGAATGTAGTTTGCAATTTGTGATCAACAGTTGCAGCGTTGTAATATACTAGTTTTTAACACCTCTCAGTTCACAAAGAGTGAATATTCATCCATCCATCCATTCATCCATCCATCCATCCATCCATCCATCCATCCATCCATCCATCCATCCATCCATCCATCCATCCATCCATCTTTTAGCATCATCCATCAGTGCAGCGACATTGAATTCGTTGCCCTTTTCCTGCTTTAAGCCAAGTCTTCAAACGCAGTAACAAGATTGTTTATTAAAGACAGATTTTGAGTTTTCAGGCAATTCTGAAGACAAAACAAGACCCGAACTCAGAACGTGACCTCTGCTTATAATAGCAAGTGATCCACTTAAAAAAAAAGATTAAAAATAAACTACGCTACATATTAACACTGCGGGGGGGGGGGGGGGGGGGGGGGGCAGCCCACAGTAAACTTAAACATCAGAAATGACACAAACAACACAAACACTCCACATTTATTCATATAAAGCTGTGATAAAGATATTTTAAGTGCAATAAATCCCCGTTTTCCTCACAGATGTGTGTGAGTGTAAAAGGAAAACAACCACCTGGGTTCTAAAACTAAAATTTGTTTTTGAAACAACTCAAAGTGAAAACAATGAACATGTCCATCTATCCGAACACAACGAAACTCCCAGCTGCACAAACACAGACAGTCCTCTCAGACAGATGGACGGCACACACCTCCAACCACCAGACAGACACACAGACGCTCAGACTCTAGGAGTGGTTACCAATCTGTCCCTGGATCAGCGGTGCAGCTCCGGCTGACCCACATACCCACAACAGACTCACACAGACGCTGCTGCCCTCTAATGGACAGCCAGAAAACCACGATCAATTATCTCACACCTGAGAGGATTTCAGGCTTTTATATGCGATTTAAGTGTCAAATGTAACAAAGAAGAAGTGAAAGCGCTGTTTGGACGTGTGAGGAGATAAATGAACACATCAGGTAGAGAGAGGAAGTCGGTGATTACTGGTAGATTAAAAAGGGTTACAAGTTACGAGTGTGGTTAAGCAAAACTGGATAAACCTGATCTCCAATAGAATGGGACGTGACAGAAGCACGGTGGCCCTCCGTCAACAGAAAAGGGAGTCCGTCGCATCAGAAGCACGTTGGACTAATTTATTTATTAATTCTCTTCATTTAGGTCAAGTCTGGTGTCATGGGAAGAAACAAAAACAGGCTGGATGCTCTGATTTGCTTTCAGCGGGATCATGACTCATGCTTCTTTAACCACACAACAAACATTTAATATCGGGTCAGGAAATCACAGTCTATAAAAAAAAAACACTGAAAACAAAATAATGGGGGTTCATCTGGAACAGGAAACAATGAGGTCTTAAATCTCACCTCCTTGGCTGAGAGCGGCGATCATCCTCTCCACTACCGGACTCCTATAAAGATGAAATAAAGACATTTAAGGTTCAATAACAAGATCCAATCAAATCATCAAGACACTTTGGTGCCTCACAGACACATAATAAACTGTTTTATGTTCTCGTACGTGTTTGGGGATTTTTTGGTATTTTTCCATACAAGCCACCACATTGGATTCCAGTTTATCCCTCTATATTCTTATAATATTATTATAATAATGTCACAAATATACAATAATCCACCTGGGTTTGTCAAACACATTACATAATTAAAGTAAACTTAAAAAGAAAGTACAAACAAAGTACTTCACTTAACCCTATAATGCCCCTTGTATCATATTTGCTACATAGTTTTAATCATTTCTAACATGGTTCCTCCCAGTAAATTTTTTTCAGGTTAAATCATCATTATAATATGGATGAATGCAGTATTATTAACTCATTTTTTTATATTACAATTAAACCGTAAAGACGGCCAGTGTAATAAATGTGATACAAAAAATCTATTAGAAATAACATGATACAGCAGAAAACGTTTGTGAATTTTGTTCTAAGGCTTCGTAAACATCCCAGTTCCAAATAATCAGAATTTTATGGCTATTTTGTACTTCATGCATGAATGGGTTAAATTACAACTCTTTACATAGGTTAAAACAACTATTAAGTCCCAGTACTTGGTGATTCCAGAAGATATTTGATGATCTTCCTGCTTCACCAGATGTTGCTCAACCCGACTGATAATATTAGTTTTTTTCACTTTGCTACAATTTTTTACAACCTTGTTGTCATTTCTCACAACTCTAGACACAAAACTCACAACCAATGATCAATGTGCACATTTTTTCCAAACTCAAACTCTTTTCTCAATTGCTTGGCTACAATACACATAAAACTTAGATCATTTGTTCATTCAACAACAATCACCTGTTCAATTTGACACAAAGAACCACTGTTTCAAAATGCAGTTCACACGTTACATTTCAAATGAGTGTCTATTCATTTCCTTTCAATTCTCTAATTATCAATTGATACAACTGCTCAAAATGATAAATAACTGTTGCAAAATTCTCAATGCTGTATGGATACAGACAAACAATCAAACCATATGTTACTGTAATTTACTGTCTAATTCTGACAACTTGTTACTGATGATTGGGTGCACATTGTGCAATGAGTATATAAAGAGTTGATATGGATCCAGTTGTAAGAGCATGATGACATGAAGCCAGCAGGTGATCCAGGTGGAGGTCAAGCAGTGCTCTGAGGAGGACGAGGAAGACATGTTGATCTTTTGTTTCTTACAGTGCAAACTAGCTGAGGAACACATCACTTAATGTTTGTCATCTTTTCTTTTCTATTTACAATTACTGTAATTATTTTTTTTTTGGTTCAAATAAACCTATGTTTTCATTGCACTGTGATGTTTTGCATCAATATATTACAAAACTTGTTTATTGATTCCACTGTGTATTCTCTTTACTGCATTACTTTTCCAGAGATGTGTTGACTGTACATGTATCACCATAAAGGTGGATTTGTTCTGCAAGGTAGAGTTGTAAACTTGTATTTCTGTTTCAATTTTTTGTTTCTACTTTTTTGTTTTGGCATCTACGGGCAGCAAAGTAAGAATTTCATTGTGCAGGGAAACATTTTTCTACTGTTACTGTGTGTATGACAATAAAGACTTTGAATCTTTGAATAATGAAATCCGTATCATCTATTTTGTTGCACAATATTTAATGATTGTACGAACAATAACTTAATGAAACTATGGGTTGATTGTGTGTAGGTGATTTAGAGTTTTGTTTCAACGGTATTTCACAGTAAATTTGTTTTTTAGAACCAATATTCGTGCAAGATGTCTTTAAAGATGTGAATGCACAATGCAATGTGTTGAACACTGGATAGCCTTCTGTTACAAGTGAAGACTGTTTTGAGTTTTGTATCTAGAGTTGTGAAAAATGGCATCAAGGTTGTGAAAATTGTTGCAAAGTGACTGAAAAAAACTGTAGTAAAATCTTGTGTGAATAAATTTGTAATGTTAAACTCACTGTGATGTGAAGGTTTATTAAATAAAAACATTCAGTTGGAGTTGTTTTCAAACAGAAGAAACCCACTCTGGGTTTGAACCTGCTGTGACTTCCCATTTGCTTGTGAATTGAGTCAGAATCAATCTCCATTTCCCCCAAACTGAGGTTGTTCAAAGAGATATCTACAACAAGTAAAATATTATTATAGTTACAATAATATAGCTTCAAAAAGTTGTTAAATCAGGACTGTAGTGAAGCCCAGTTTGGATTTAAAATAAATATTGAGCAGAATTCAACTAAACAAATAGTGGTAGAAAGGAACTGAGTGTCACTGTTTTCAGTGCTGGGAAATATAGAAAATGTTTTTTATTAAAATTCTTACACACACACACACACACACACACACAAGTGTGTTTTGGTATCCTTATGGGGACCGTCCATTGACTTCCATTGATTTTAGTAACTAGATTTATACCTAACCCAAACCCTTTTACTAACCTTAACCATTACTGATCTATAACTAACCCTAAGACTAACTAAAACTCTATTCACACCATACCTATAAACCTAACCCCTAACCCTAAAAAGGGGAGTCCCCCTCATGGGGACCAGGCTTCGGTCCCCACAAGAACCCTCGGACCCCAGAAAGATAGTAAAAGTCAGGAAACTGGTCCCCAGGAGGTCAGAAATACAAACCCCCACACACACACACACACACACACAGACAGTACACAACAAATTCACTGTAGAAGTAGCGCGTCCAGCTACGGAGCAGCTGTAGTGCAACAGAGACAAAATAAACAGAAGAGTTCAGCTTCAACTCAATTTACACACTCCAGGAAAATGATCTCATACTGTTTTTAGGTGTGGCTGGTCAGAGAATAACACACACACACACACACATACACACACACACACACACGGGAGACAAAGAAGAAAATGTAATATGAAGCTTTTTAAAATGAAAAAGCCGAGGCTTAGTGATAGATAAACACCTGGCACATATCACGTAATGCCCGGTACTTATCTTGTTTACTCTAAGCGTGTGCCTAACGACATGACATCACTGAAACATTAAGAGCTTCACAAAAGACAGAGGTGGGTAACAGGCTGGTAATGTATAACAACGAGCTGAGACAAAAAACTTGTCTCCTTTCCCTTATCTGTTTTGGCACAGAAAGAATCGACACGGTCAATCTAAAATAAAGCTTTAGTGTATTTAGTAACGCCGCAGAGAAACAGGTAAACATCAGCTGAGTTGTCACTGAACAAAAGTAAGAAACTGACAAGTGTTAGGACAATGTTGTGGATCCAGTTCATTGGAATATTCAAGTACGTACGGAGTTTTTTTTCCCATCTCAGACAGAAAAACCCAGGAGACGTTTCAAATGAACCCTGATGCTTCCTAAAGCATGAAATAATGGAACCAGTGAGTCTAATAACACGTTCGCTCCAACCAGGTTCTTCATCCTGGTGAATTACTCAGATACAAACATAGACTGACTTGACTGTAAATGTGGATTGACGTGAAAATCGACAGACGTTTCTCTAAAATAATGCCCTTGAACGACATGGTAAAGGTTATGATGGAGTTTTGATTTGACATCAGAAGATGAAATCTCAGCTCAGTTGTGTTGTGAGCTGAGATCAACCCAAAGTTTGTTTAGATAAGAGAACACACGGAGGAGATTTTGCATACATGGAAATGTCAGATTGCTCCAAGTTGCATGGAAATGTGAAGCCTGAGCATTTCTTCTGATCAAGGATCTGCAGAAACCAGCGACCAGGCCTTGATCACGTGTTAAAACCATGTGCATTCACCAACACAGGAATAAAAACATTCTAAATCAAAACTAAAAGACAAAACGATTACTGTTCTGTGTTAACGTTTCCCTCCAGGCACCATCAGGGGACGAAAGCAGACAAAGATTTCATCGAACGTGTTGGAGGAAAACTGTTATTAGACGTCTCATGACAGGCTTCCAACACGACTTTACACACACGCACGTCAAATGAATGCAAGACACGAGAAGTCGAGCATATTTTTGTTGAACTTGTTATTAGTAAGTGTCCACGCGTCACAAACTAAAAAACTAATTTCCCCTCGGAAACATTTGAAATCCTTCAAGATTCCTGCGCGCCTTACCTCAGTAAACACACACAAAACGTCACTCTTCAGCTCGTTTTGACTGATTCACAACTACATTTCAAACAAACATAAACCTGAGAACACTCGACCTGCCCTCCAGGCTACTGATTGCTCAACAAGAGAAGTCTCTTTTCATTGTTTGTGTTGTGCTTCATGACAGAACAAATCACCTAAAACGTGTGTGCACATAGCGAGACAGTTATCCTTGTGCCAACTAATAGAACCTGTTTTACTCTCAAGTGACAAAAGGGTTGCTTTTAGGGCCATGATATAAAATACGCTGACCTTTGACCCTAAAGCTGACACCTCCAACTGTGCTACATCTTAAATTAATATGATTTCAGGCAAAGAACTTGGTGTTGTAGTTACAGACTCAGTTAAATGATGAAAATCTGTCAACTACTTGTGATTTTTGTGTTTAGATAAATTCTTATAATGATGGCTATCATGTAAGTAATGGCAAAAATCTGTAAACTTCCCCACATGCGAAAACAATGAAAATATTACACACAGCAGCACCTACACAGGAAGCGTGCCTTGTTGTGTACGACCATTTGATTGTGTATTACTTCCTCACGTTGTGTCGGATTTTCTGATGTGACTGTTGCTTCTGTAGAAATGCAACAGCATGGGGAATTGCAACAGCTCAACCACCTGCGCTCCTGCTTTGCATGAGGAGAAATAACAACAACAAAACTTGACAAAAAAAGAAGTCAATTCCAACCTACACAACACAACAGACAGAAAGACAGGAAGAGGGTAAGACAGGCACCAATTGTGCAGATTCAGGGTGACTCAGGGGAAGTGAAGCTCACAAAACTTCGTCTAAATATCTTTAAAACACACAAAACTTCAAATTAAAGACTCTCAAGTCACAAAGTGCTTATACAATGATATGAACTGACATGTAATACTTTTAAACCGCAATTCGGCGACCACAAACCATTATCCAGCTGTATTATTGTGTTATAACACAGACGAAATGAATGACCTGCCAGTTTCTGTGTAAATACAATCGAGGAGCTTTGTAATGTGGCTTGAACACCGGCTGAACCTTTGAACTGGCGGAAACGTTCACACGGAAACTATGGCAACAGCAGGTTACATTTAAGGAAGCGAACATTTCACTTCATTTCAAGGTTACGTTGTGGACCTCTCAAACTACATAAACACGACCTTTTCGGGCAGGTTAACTTTGCAGCGTGCTGCGATGCTCTAACTGAAAATGATGAGCTACATTTGACGCATGCGCACGAGCACAAAGGCGAAGCAGTTGGAGACAGTCAGCAGCCGATAAAAAAAGACAGCGGAAACGAACCCCGAGTCGCATTCAGCAGCAAGGAACTGGGGTGTAATGACAAGAGAGACGATAGTGGAAGGAGGTTGAAATTAAAAATAAAAATTACATTAACATAAGAAAGAGGCTCTCACCGAAACGCAGGGGCTGGAGCTGGTGCTGGGGGTCGGTGAACGCTGCACGGTAACCAGCGCCATTCAGCGACCGGGAAGCGGACACCTGTGAGGAAGCGACGGCGACGAGACGAGCATAATTGTCCAGAGCGGGGGAAACCTCCGCTGAACCTGAGTTATTTGTCTTCCGCGTCTCCAATTTTCTCCTTGCTCTCTGATCGCGGACTGTTTGACTACTCCCCGGCTGTTTCCTCTGTCAGTCTCTCCTGCGCATGCGCAACTGTCCCTCGCTTGTCAATCTCGATTAACCGTGTAAGTGCCGGACATGAACAAAGCAGTTATTAAACGTGTCCATTCCAATAATAACTCAACTTCTAACGAAGAGGGACGAATTACTCTTAAAAAAGAATAATTCTGCACTCAAGCACATACTACAGCTATTAAATTAATTGGGTCTGAAATATTTTCCATGTAATCATATGTAGCTTCCTCAATTCGAGGAGGGAAATGATTCACCTCATAATTATTGAAACAATAAAGTTATTACAAAACAAAGAGATGATAAAGGCAGCTAAAATAATCTGCACTGGGATTTAAACAAGATACCGACTGAAAACTACAGTTTTAAACTCAAAACAAACTTTAAACAAACTCAGCTTGATTCAATAAATAACAATTTATTCATGCCAATGACTCAAAACAGCCATAAAGGGGCTCACAAAGATTCAGATTAATGAAATAACATTTAAAAAGCAAGTTCAGATTGACACTCATTGACTTTGGAAGTCAACAAAACTCAAAAGAAGTGCAAAGAGATTCAAGATGAAAGAGATGAAGCAAACAAAACAATCAATATGAGCACAGACACAAAACTGGTAAAGGGATATACAACCAGACACCTAAAACATATCTACGACTAACTGATTGTATTTTTTTATCTACAGTAAATTAGATGAATGAACTGTTGCGTTTGGTCTGATTCTGCTACCCTTCCAAAGAGAACGTTTGTACTTTAATTTTACTGGCTGAGTTTAAGAGTTGGTTTAAAGCTGCCTTGTTGTAACTGTCAGTGCACAGAACAAGACTGAATGGTCCTCACAAGGGTTGCTTACTCATCTGATCTTCACTTTGTACACAATGAGTCTCAGTAAAGTGGTTAAAGTAGCACGTCAGGGTACATTTCATGACTTCTGAGATGCGGTCAGCCTGTCTGAACCTGTACCACTGCCGTGTTATCTTCACTGCCTGAAGGCATGCATAGATGAGCAATAGGAACAACCATAGCCTGTCACAAACCTCACACTGAAATGTGTTATCAGTGTAGAAATCTCAGATATCTCAGCACAGATATCTGTACAAACACATGCTGCAGCTATTATTATAGGTTGTGTACAAACTGGTTTCTTCTTCCAGCTCATACAAGCCTGATAATCAGACTGAAATACCATAAAAACACACTGATTATAGGATGAATCAGAGGTCTGGAGCCAAACTACTGCAAAACTATTCAAATCATTTAAATTGTTTCCTTGTATACTCCGGTAATCTTCTTTTATACTTCACTCTTCATGAAGGAAGAGGAATGTACCTCTCAGTTACAAATATTTGACTCAGTACTCAGTGTCCTTCCACCTGTTTCTCCTTCATGTCATCAATCTGCATGTCCTTTTATTGATTCAAACAGGAGCTCATTCTGTCAGCACTCTTTTCATTCATGTGCAAGGCTGCTTTGTTTGAACAGGAGGGATTAGCAGCGAGGCCAGAGAGGAGATGAGATGCAGATTACGACAGAGATAATGGTCTTTGGATTTAGAGTCATTCAGCGAAAGCTGAGAGAATATGAAACTGCAGATTTAACTACAGGTGAGCCATGCACTCCTCGATCGGATGTTAGGCAAGTGCTTACCACGGAGATGACATCGCTAAACATAAAAAAGTTAAAAACAGAAAAAAATTAAGTATTATTTGATAATTCTTCAATGACAAGTTTTTCTTTGTCACAAGATGACCAACCTTTTCAAAATAAGAAATCTGTTAAATGTTGTCCGGTTTGGAGATAAAAAGAAATAAATTTTCACTAATAGTTTTCAGTCAGTGTGTAAGTATAAAGAAAGATTCACTGTTCACTGGATCAATGAGTGAATTCAGCAGGATTTTAAATATATAAATTCTAACTTAGCTACTTGGTGGTGGTGGCCTGGGATGATATCAAAATTCCCGGCCTGAATTATTGTCTCAGTTCGCCCCTGGGTGTGGTGCTGGACCCAAGTGCAGACAAGTAGCAGCAGTGTAAAATCACCCCAAAATTATTTTAATGAAAAAAACTTGGCAAAACTACCAGGCATGACATGAATGAAGGTACGTCAACAGGAAGAATCTGATTAAAACACTGGAACATGTGACTATGAGGTGATTGCTGGAACTGAAACCTGGTGTGTAATTAACACTGTGCAAGCCAGGGGCTGTGACGGAGAAGGAAAAAATGATCAACATGATGATAACAGAAAAACTAGCAAAATAATCAAATGACTGTATCCAAAAACACTCCAGACACAGTAAAACTGTCAAAGCAAATAAAAGGATGTCAATCTTCTGAGACAAGAACGTCCTTTTTGCACCTGATAAATTATTATATATTAAAAAAAAAACAATCGTTTTTCAACAATTAACTGTTCAAAATTGAAAACATAAACATAATAAAACATTTGTGTCTAAAAGTTGAAAAGAAAAGTGTTACAGTACAGAATTAATACGAACAACAGGAATAAACTGAACAGAATAAAATGAGGTGAAAGGCTGTAATTACCAAATGTGGGCCAGGGCCCCTGGAGGGCCATGAAGGTACCACAGGTGGGCCTCAAGAGACTTTCTACATAAAGAATACAAAAAGAAAATTCAGTTTGAAACTTAATGCATTTTTTACAATAACATTTGCACATAAAAACTAATAATTTGAAGTGGAGTAATCTGTGTCATTATTCTGACCTGTTGTATAGTGTCCCAGCAGCAGGTGGGTCACACCTTGGCTTTAACAAACACTGCACTCAAAACAGCTGTTTATAATCAGCACAGCGGAGTAACTACAGAGTAATCATTAGTGTATAGTTAGTATTGTTAGTATAAATCAGGGTTCTGCAGCTTGTGGCTCTGTAGCCGCATAAAGTGTCTCGTTGTAACTTTGACCAAAATCAATATAAACCTGAGGAACAGCAGGAAATTGATCATTTCAAAGGTTTTTTTGTCACTTGTTCATGAAATCTCTGCAGCAGAGACTATTACAAATAGGTTGTTTTGCCTCCTGCCTGAACTGATTCCAGAACTGAACAAACACGACTAGAGTTTGAGTGAAATGTCTGTAAAATGCAGTGATCAGTTGAACTTTGAGCTGTTTATGAATCTTTCAGACAGTCTGACTCTCCTGATCCAACACAAACCAACATTTTAGCTTCACATTTGAGCCAAATTGTATTAAAAGCAGCAAATAGTTCTGCAAATCTACTGGAAATGTTTTCATCAAGTTATCAAAATAAGACATTGTTGTATTAAACAGCAATTCTTCATATAACAGGAATAAAGACCTGCTTCTGATAACAGACGGATACATGAGGCACTTTAAATAAGTAAAAGTTGTTGCTTTTTACATTTTTACATTCATCAAACCATTTTTATAACAGCATGTTCTTCTGCAGGATCTTGATGGA
Organism: Pachypanchax playfairii; assembly: GCA_006937955.1. NCBI lineage: Eukaryota > Metazoa > Chordata > Actinopteri > Cyprinodontiformes > Aplocheilidae > Pachypanchax > Pachypanchax playfairii. Next base: position 1,305,100 of record SSNP01000097.1, read on the forward strand.
GGCTGGTGTTTATCTCCAGCAGCTTGAAGAACAATCTGATATTTATGTTTGTTTATAGAAACATAAAGGTGGAACTTTTTAACTATAAATGGGCATTTTATTTTAAAAAGTGTTTTATTTTAATTTTAAAGGTGAATGTGACTTCATGACTCGTCACAAATTAAATTTACAATGAGTGATGTGAAACTATTTCTTCATGAAGGTTGCTGCAGCCTCCTGGTTCAGAACATTTCTTGTTTTTGATCTTGCAGTTTTGAATAATGTCGCCATCTACAGGTGATAAATGCAAAACCTTCATGCAGTTTTTATTATTTTATGTTTATTGCAAAGTCTATATAACGTAGTGTTCTTTTTAAAAGCGAAAATATTTCAAAGATATAAAAAAATATTTGGTTTTATATTGAGTGCAGGTTGATTTCTGTTAGTGGAGATACTTACATTTAAAACAACTGAAAATAAATACAAAGTTAATTTCAGTTGTATTAAATAAAGTAATTTAAGACGTATAGACTTAATTTAAAACAACTTATATCTCTGCTGAGTGATGCTTTAAGTTTTGCTTGTTTACTGAATTTATTTTGTGTCGAATCTGCTGTTTTCCTTTACACTCAGCGGAGCAAGATGGCCGTCCCTACAAAACAGTAAAACACACACGCTAACGAAGCTATCATATTACGCTACATCTAACTAATACTGTTGTGATTAATTGTTAAGCTTTTGTCACAGAAATTAAGTGACTTTAGTAGCCGTGCCGTTACTTGTAATTATTAGTGTAATTATTATTGTTTTTAGTTAATCGGAGTGCCAGTATGCTAATGCTAACTCCTGTCAGCTAGCTGTTTGAGACATTACGTTTTTAAAATATTTCTTGTAAACTCTTAATTTAAATTCGTGTCATGCTTGATAACGTTATAAAATTGATCTGAGGTGTATATTTAATGTTATTAGATCGCGTTTTTATATCGTTATACATTCGTTGTTTGTGTATTTTATGACTTAAAAGTTGGCTAAAATACAACGAGTTACTCATTTCATGTTAAACAAATTAATCTCTTCCCATTGGAAAAATATATATATCGGGAATTAGTTATTTGCAAATTACAGGAGTGGGGGACAGACGTGGATTGTGTGTAAGATTCGAGCATTTTATTGGAGAAATTTCTTTATCATATTCTCATTCAAACCAAATTAAACTGGCTCATTTTAAAATATCTTTTTTAATTGAAACTGTGTTTGAAAGAGCTTTAATAAAAGCATCAGATTATTTACATCTAATCCAATTTGACTGAAAGTGTCAGTTTTTGTGGCAGTGGACGTGACTGGGTCTTTCGATGTGCTCAGGTACGGGCTGATCTTACCCCAGAAAAAAGGAGCGTCGAGGACAGCAATCCTGCCCAGACCCTCTGTGTTTGGCGATGACTCCGGCGATGAAGTAAGTTTCCATTAGATTCTGCAGATTGTCATCAAACAGCTTGTTCAAACACATTGAGTATGTGGTGTTTTTGTTCTTTAGACCTCGGTTGGGGAGAGTTTGCAGAGAGAAGCTATTAAAAAGAAGATGATGAAGCAGGTAAACGACAGTCTGATAAGATTTTTTTTTTAAACAATCGTTCCTTCTTTGTTTACAGTTTGTTTTTTTTCCTCTGTCTGAAGACTCGTTTAGAGATGCAGAAGGCCCTGGACCAGGACAGCACCGTGTACGACTATGATGGTGTTTACGATGACATTCAGAAACAGAGACTCGAGAGCAACAAAAAGATTCTGGGAGGCGCTGACAGAAGGGTAACCACACTCAGGAACACATCCTGATGTTTTGTTATTGTGTCCATTTTGCTGTTGGAGAAACATGATTTTTCTTTCTTTGTTTCTCTTCTTGGGTTCAGCCAAAATATATCCACCAGCTAATGAAGGCTGTAGAAGATCGAAAGAAGGAACAAGAGCGAAGAGAGGAGAGGAAAATCCAGAAGGAACGAGAAGCAGAGGGAGAGAAGTTTGCAGACAAAGAAGCTTACGTGACCTCCGCCTATAAGAAGAAACTGGAGGAGCAGAAAGAGGAGGAGGACAGAGAACGAAGGCAGGCAGAGATCGAAGGTTGGACTGAAACTTTTATTCTTTCTTCACAAAAATTCCAACCTTTTCTTTTTGAAAATCACATATAAAATGTGAATATTCTGAACTGAAATGAGTCTGGTGTCAATGATTTTACACCTAACGCTGTATGAGTTCCAAAAAACATTTTTATTTTTTAGACACTCTGTTTCAATTTTCAAACATACAAAAAGTTTAGGAATGTAATTCTTTTTATTCAAATGTTCCAAAGCTTTTTATACTGTGTTAAATGTGTATGTATCACCAAACAGATCAATTGGAGACCACAAGCGGATGACTGTATGGTAAACAATGGCAATACTTTTTATTTATGTAATTCTCTGTCTTGTTTAGCTGCTTTGGATGTGAGGAAGCAGAAAGACCTGAGCGGCTTCTACCGCCACCTTCTGAATCAAACCGTCGGGGAGGAGGCGATACCTGATCGCGCAGCAAACAAGTCAGTTGGAGTTTCTTATTTTTCACTAAGTAAACACTGTTTCTCTCAAAAATCAGTCTTTGATGTTGTTTTTATTGTTTTCTTCCCTCACAGCAGTAAAACTTCAGATGTTTCGAAAGAGGCTGAACGAACGTCGCCCGTTCCCTCAGCGACATCTCATGAGAACATCCAGAGTTCAGGAAGTGACAACGAAGAAGGTCCTGAAGAGAAGACTGGCTTCAGCAAGCCTGGAGGAGGATCTGCTCACGCAAACCGCCAGTACAGACAGAGGTCGCCTTCATCCGGGAGCGCAGACGACAGGGAAGTGGAGAAGGACAGAAAGAGAAATAAAAAAAGTCATCGAGACAGACACAGAGACAAAGAAAGAGACAGAGAGAGACACAGGGGCAGAGAAAGGGAGGACAGGTACGGAGAGAGAAGAAGCGATAGGGACAGAAAGAAAGACCGGGACAGGGATCGAGGCAGAGACGATGACCGGAGCAAAGGCAGGGGGGACATGGACAGGGAGGAAAGACACAGAAAGAGAGAGAGGAGCCCCAAAGAAAGGGAGCGAGAGAAAAACGGCGAAAGGGAAAACCGACGGGATTCAAACGAAGACAAACGAAGGGACAAACATCAAGAGGAAGAGGAGGAACGAAAGAAAGAACCCAAGCGGGAAAAAGATGCTGAAAAGGAGGAAACAGTCACTCCAAAGGAAAAAGAAGACGAGAAGGAGGAGAATGAGGACAAAGAGGAAGTGGAGGAAAAGGCAAACAAGTTTTTGAAGCGCAGCACAGAGCAGACGGTGAGCTCAGCTCGAGAGAGGTACATGGCGAGACAGATGGCGCGCTCGGCCAGTAAGAGCTACATCGAGAAGGAAGAGGACTGACTTCAGTCACGGTTCTGTCTGGACGCTTCGCTCTCATTGGTTCATTTGTGAACGCTGTAGAATTGAGTCAACGTTCCTCAAACACTGAGTAGTCTTTTTATTTCAGTCTTCACATCGATTCGTATGTTCGCTGAACGCGTCCTTCACGGCCTCACTGATGTTTGCTAACATTTAGGTAGCAGTCGACGTTTATGAAAGAGGAAGAAGCTGTAGAATAATATATAAAACAGATCCTGTAAGCACCTGCTCCTCTCTGCACTACATCACAGATAGAAACATCTGCATTATGAGTTTTGGGTGGAGTTTTGATTTGTTGCTGTTAAAAAGAAATCCGACCTGTAAATATGGGAGTTCAGCTGGAATGTTGCATCCTTCAGGAATGAGTGTAAATAAGAAGCTGAATCAGGATTAGAAACAATTCTGAACTGATGAGTTTTTATTTGGTTTTTGTATCTTTGATTTGGTCATTCAGGAGTTTATTAAATATTTCTGGTTGAAATTTTTTCCTTATCTCGTGAATGTTTTATTTATTTGAGGATATCAGTTTTAACACACAGGTATATCAAGAGTCAGTGTGTTGTGATGGAGTCATAGTCAGGAGGTTGAGACCAGCACGGTGAGTACGGACTTCCTGTCATGGGAACATAGACACCACACTCCTCGTTAAACAGCAGCTGTTATATTGAAGCTCGTTGGTTTTGTTGGGTGTGCAGATGAAACGACTCTAGTTTTGACTTCATCTGAAACTTTGTGTCAGATCATGTTGTTCTACTTCATCTCAGTCCGTTACGTGTCCTCAGAGTCTCTATGTATCTGTGTTTTAGGGCATATTGAAGTATAATTAGAGGAATTTGGTCTCTTTTGAAGGCTTTTGTTGAGAGCTGCATGACGTTTGTGACAAATCACTGCTTGGAGGATCTTTATTCACAGCTGTGTCGTCCTGTTGGTCTTGTTCTTTAGTCTCTTTCCAAATGGCCCATAAATGGATTCTTCAGAGAAAATGGTTCAGCTTGTCCTGGTCCGACCCCAGGATCTGTTTACAGACCATCCTGTCAGTTTTCTTGAAAAGGGACCCCACAGCTGTATGAGACATCCAGCTGCTTGCTAGAGGGTTGTTATTGGGGTTTGGAGGGTTAATTTACATGGCATAGGACTTTCATCTAACAAACGTCTTTGAGTTTGTGGGAATAAATCTTAAGACATCATTTGATACTTTTATTTCTACAAACTTTTATCTACTGAATTCAACACACATTTTAACCTGTTTGTAAATGTTTTGACACCATTTTAGTTTTCAACTTTGTTCATCAGATTTTATCTTTAATCCTTTTGAGTATATCTCACCAACATCTACTCAAATTATTTTTGAAAGTTAGTCATTTAAGATATTTAACATGCAAACTTATTTTATATGCAACTTTTCCAAGTAATGATGGAGGAACATCCAGGTAGATTGATCAGTTTCAGGTCTGTGCAGAGACCATTTGGTGTTTTGGTACTATGAGAATAAATCTTTCAGTGTCCCTGATTTCTTGCTGTTCCATGAAGGTCTTAATAACTCAGTCTGTTTAAATGTTTTGGATTATTCAAATAATTTTCCTTATAGAGATTAAGAGTATGTGAATGATTTAATGGTCAATTGTTGTTCAAAAATGAATCTGTTTCACACTTTATTCACATGTCCATCTATGAAACAAAACGAGGAACAGATTTACAAATAAAATGTTTTACAGAGTCTAGCAGTAAAACTCAAAAGTAAAAACAGTGAAGGTAAACTGAGAGCCAAGAGTTACGATGTAAACTGGTCTGAGATCAGCAACATCTGGATTCTAATACAAGTTTGTGGCATTTGTTATCAAGTTCGAAACCAAAGTGCTGCAGTCACATGAGGTGAGTAACTTTATGCTGAGATCCAACACAATTTAACACTGAAGGCAGTCAGTCGGTCCGATCTGAGGGAGATGAGACGGGGGATTAGACTCAATCAAAAGACATTTAAAAACTGCAGATCTTCCACTGTGAACAGGTTCTACCTTCAACATAGATTTGAACTGAAGATTCGGGAACTGCAGCAACAACTTTGCATCTGATCCTGAAAGAAAGGACAAAGTTAGTCTAACAGGATCACTGAGAGATGCACGTCGCTGCCATTCAGAGTTCAGAAAACCAAAGAGTCACCACTGAACAATCTGCCGGTAATTCCAGCTGTTTTCAGTTTAGTTTTCATCACAACACCACCTGGCAGCCATCATCAATCAACCACTCAAACGTTACCTTTCACTTGACCTCGAGCATCACTGGGCGCAATCTTCACCAGAACACCTAGAACAGAAACAACATGTTTAAGTACACACAAACACAACACGAACAAATAAACAGCTTCAACGATGACGCTCAGAAAAGTGGATCAGAAACAATCGTCAGTTGTCGCATCTGACGGCACTTCCTACTCCAGGATTTCATCACTGAAATCGGCTGAGGATGAACTCCTCAAAAACACTATAACTCACATTTGTACAACATCTAACATGAATAACGTCTCAAGTTGAGGTCAACGCAACCTGATCAGACCCGAACAATAAATCCTGTACAGACTATGTTCAATGTCTGGACAACTGAAATTGATATTGCACAAAAGGTGAGTTCAAGCAGAGATGCTATAAAAAAAAAAAAAAAAAAAGTAACTTACGAGGCTTATCTGGAACCAGCTGCTACAGCAGGCGAGGTGCCACATTATGGATGAATCTCAATCAGCTTTTAAAACAAACAAAAAAAAGTTTAATGAGTTAAAAGGAGAAGAGAAATAAATTTTATATTATTCTCACTGCTTTGTGTTCAGAAAACAATGAATCAACACTAAACAATCTGCCGGTAATTCCAGCTATTTGTTTGGATTTCATCATCACATGGAATTTAAAAAAGGATTAAATTAATCATCCAGATTAAGAACTAACCTCAGACATGAGCTGCTGTCTTCTTGAGATTTCATTTTCCAACGAGTCTGATGGGAAAGAGGAAAATTAGGTTAAAATTCGGTGATATTTAATGGTGCAACAGATGAAATTACAGATCTGGGCTCAGAACAGTGAGTAAAAAAAACATCGTCAGTTGTCGCATCAGACGGCACTTCCTATTCACAGTTTTCATCACTGACGCAAAAAGTATTAAAAATTGTTGGGATCAGTTTTTACACTCACCTCCCAGAGACACAAGTAGAAGCTCGTTTCAAATAGTCGGGCTGTAAGACTGTCAGTTCCTGAGGAAAACCAGAAAGGACTGATTAAAAGACCAGTTTTTAAATTCTTCTTAGCCACTTGTTCATGCAGCACAATAACAGTATTACAAGGAGGTTGTTCTGCCTAAACTGATTCCACAACTGAAGAAACATGACTAGGAGTTTCACTGAAATGTCTATAAAATGCAGAGATTAGTTGAACTTTGATGTAACATGTTGGTTTCTATTGGATCAGGAGTCAGACTGTCTGCAGGTCAAAAAGATTCATTCACAGCACAAACTGGAGACAAATTACATGAAAAGCAGCAACTTGTTTTGCAAATCTACTGGAAACATTTTCAAAAAGTTAACAAAATTTGATTTAGTTGTATTTAACAGTGATTATTCAATCTAAAACAAAGACCTGCCTTTCATAACAGACTGACACCTGAGACATTTTAAGTATAACTTGTCATTTTTTGTTGACATTAAAGTCATAAATGACCAGACTACATTTATCAAACTATTTTTCTATTTACTTGTTGTTCTGCAGGGCCTTGGAGGCTGGTGTTTTATCTCCAGCAGAAGAACAATCTGTTATTTTTTTATAAACAAAGGAGGAACTTTATACTTTAAGTGCTTTTAAACGCAAGTCGTGTTTATTCAGTTCTGGTTATTTTATCCTAATTTGACTCAAATGTGACTTCACAGTCTCAATGAGTCAAACATTGATGGGAATTCTCTTCCAGTCGTGAAGGTTGCTGCAGATTTCTGATCTAAAGTTTACATTATTTAAAACTAGATTTTACTAACTTGTACCTAAACGACTCAATTGATTCAGTGTTTTTTCAGTCCTCAATAGTTGGTTTAAAATAGACCTGTGTGACATCAAGGCGTTTATCAACATGAATACTGATTTATGAAGGAAATAAAAACAGAAGAGTCGTTTCTGTTTATTTCAATAAAGCGCGTGGAATTTTTATTCTCCTGCACGTGGCGGTTTGAGGCCTTTCAACATGATGCTACATCAAGCTGCACCTCGCGCACGTCCCAGTCTCAATAAAACAAACATTGACTCTAATAATAATTTAACATGATAATCTAAAGATTTTTAAGGAGAAGAACAGCCCTACCTGCATTATCGGGAATTTTGACGCTGCAGTCTCTCCTCTGTATGAAGCTGAAAAGACCGTAAAACTGGTCGGGGAATGCTTTTATAGTCAGAATGTCGCAGCGAAAATACGTCATTAGTTTTTTTTTATATTTTTTAAAATAACTTTATTGAACAAAAATTCGTGTGTTTCCATAAAGTTAGTCAAATTAATATTTAAATGTACCTAATAAACTTTCATAGAATGACAGAGAGATAAAACGCTTTTCTAACTTTTTAACTATATAAAAACGAATTATATATTTTAATATAGTTAACTTATAGTTATAGTTTAATTATAGTTAGGTTATAATTTATATAGTTTATTAAACTTATAGTTTAATTTAGTAAAAAAAAAAAAAATTCTGTAAATGTGTGGCGGGTGTTTTGAGCCGCGAGGGCACGCTGTTTGACGCTGTGTGGCGCTGTTTGATGCTGTTTTGACGCAGTTTGACAGATTTTGCGCTGGCTCGGTTTCATTAACTCGTCTGTCTGTCTGTGAGGAGCGGAAAGTCTGGAGGCTTAACTTGTGTAAGCGAATTTTTCACTTGTTTTTAAACTCTGGATATTTCATCTCACAAAAACAATACAATTTCTTTCTTCTGATTAAGGTAAAAATCTTTAATAACTTGTTTATAGACTGAAGTTGCTGTAACGGTCCTCGTAAGACATTATTACCTGACACAGCTGCAGTTTTAGCTGGTACATAACAAAAAAGATCAAATCAAACATTCTCTGTTTCTAACAGAAAAGCAACAGTTTCTCCAAAATATTTATGATAATTATGTTTTGCCAACATCATGTCTGAGATTTTAACTTTGAAGCATTTTGTGTATTTTCAGACAAACTTGGAAGATATTTGTATGTTTTTATGGCTTTAAATGTCAGTGTGTGGATCCCGTTGTGATACTGAAAAACTGCAGCATGTTGCCACCAGTGAAAAAGGACCGGGTCATTACTCACCTCCCAAAGGTTAAACACACACACACACACGTTTGTTTTGTTATCCTTATGGGGACTGTCCATTGACTTCCATTGATTTTAGTAACTAGATTTATACCTAACCCAAACCCTTTTCCTAACCTTAACCATTACTGATCTATAACTAACCCTAAGACTAACTAAAACTCTATTCACACCATACCTATAAACCTAACCCCTAACCCTAAAAAGGGGAGTCCCCCTCATGGGGACCAGGCTTCGGTCCCCACAAGAACCCTCGGACCCCAGAAAGATAGTAAAAGTCAGGAAACGGGTCCTCAGGAGGTCAGAAATACAAACCCACACACACACACACACACACACACACACACACACACACACACCTTAAACATTAAACATGACCACAACCCTGTAAAGGTGTGCTCTTCATGTTTTTTTTGTTTTTTATTTGTCTTGTTGTTCATTACAAAAATGTCTGACTCAACATGAAAACAGAACATACAACAACAGCAAAATTCTGAAACCAGTAAAACTAAAGAAAATAAATAAAAAGAACTCAGCAGAAAAAGCAATACCCTGTGAAGTACAGACTACCAAAATTGTTGAGTTTTATCATTTTTTTCTAGCATGACTTGATTGTTTAAAGGAATTTGTTTATACTGTTGTAACTGGTTTGAAATACATCAAATTAATTTCTCTTTCTTTTATGGTTATTAGAGTTAATATTTTGTGATAACTGGTGTACTCAGACTTGTTTCTACATTTAACACTAAAGTACCCAGATGTTCTGGAGTCGTGGTCATAATAAAAGATGGTTCTACAAAAGCAGAATATTCTCAAAACTGCTGAGGCCAGACGTAATTATTTTGGCTTTAATTAGAAGTCTTTTATTTTGGGGGAGTTACATCATAACAACAGGCTGTGAAACACAGAGGTGGCAGTATCATAGTGTTGGCCTATTTTGCTGTTTCTTTTATTTCACCTACAACTACTTGTTATGTTTGTGTTTAGGTGGAGTTCAAATGCACAGAGAGAGACAAGGTAGCAATCTTGAATAAAGTGTGAGGTGTGCAATATGACGATGACTCCAGTCTGGGGAAGGAGCTCAAAGCTAAACATGGTTACCGGTCAATTTATAGTTTATGGCACTAATAGGTGGGACACAGGAGCAGGTAGAGTCCAGGTGGGGCAGACAGAGACGAGGTCTGGGACGGTCCAGGCGTCAAAGCAAACATGAGATCAAACAGACAGGTTCAGATAGAAACCAGGTGAAGAAGTGCTAAACGTTCAGCTGACTGGCAGCAACCAACAAGACACACACAGGGGTTTAAATAAGGGGCAACACAGTGTAATGCAGGGGTCATCGACTATATTTGTCAGAGGGCCAGAGTTTTACCAGACAGTCTCCTTGGGGGCTGGACCCCCAAGAAGAAAATCAAATACAAATCTAATTTTGGCTTAACATGTTTAATGTTTATACTTTTTCCATTTCATTACAAAACTGAAGGCATTTGATTCAGGCTTCCATCCTATACCACAGTCAACCAGTGTTAATTTTGTTGACTAAAATATTTCGTCATAATTTTAGTCACGAATATATTTTTGCGGACGAAAACGAAACGAAAACTAAAATAGACAGCCCTATTTGAGACGATTATTATGACTAAAATTATGTTGATTTTCGTTGACAAATAAAAGACGACACAAAAATAGAGAGCGACGAAATCCAATCAGAGGAAAAGAAAGACGCAGAGAGGAATCAGTCAAAAAGCTAACAGCTGGGGCTGCTGTGAAAAGAACCAATCAGAGCTCGGCTTATCGAGCGGTGAGCAGAGGCTTCCGTAGTTGTTTGAGATGCTCCCGGGAAGACGCCAGATGAAGTGTGGAATGGTAAGAAAATGTCCATACTGTATTGCAGTTATTAAATTAATACTTCAGAAAATATACTTATTTTAGTCGACTAAATCAACAATTGATTTTAGTCGACTAAAACTGCCACATATTTTCGTTGACTAAAATTAGACTACAATTAAAACTAGTTTAGTGACTAAAATTGAAAAGAATTTTAGTCAAAAGACCATGACTAAAACTAAATTAAAATTTCTTGCCAAAATTAACACTGCGGTCAACGAGTTGCTTTAATAGTGTGGACCACTATGTTCTTTTTGATTCTCACAATTTTCTTCCTTCCACCGTGTGAGTGTGTGTGTAAATGGGTGAATGACAAAAAACTATAGTGTGAAGCGCTTTGGGGGTCGTAGGACCTGAGTAAAGCGCTATACAAGTATTAAAAAAAGAATTTTGGAATCCAGTCGCGGGCCGTATTGAACGGCTCAGCAGGCCGGATTCGGCCCGCGAGCCGCCAGTTGATGATCAGTGGTGTAGGGAGTGAAGTTAATTACAAGAAAACAAGTGCAGGACATGAAGTGATTTACCAGGATGTGAGACTAAATACACGTGAACCAATTAATACAAACAACACTACTGAGAATAAAAACCAACTCACAGCAGAAACTACAGAACAGAAACCAAATCACAGAAGCAAAACAATACAAACACTAATAAGGGTGTCTGGGGAACACAGACAGACGGGAGGCATGGAGACAGACGACACATGACACTGCAGTGATTTGTTACATCTGGTATCTGCAGCTAATCTTTCTTTTAAAATAACCTTAAAAAACATTTTATTGTTGTTGTTTTGGATAACTTGATTCTTTGTGTTTGTTTTCATGTTTTAAGACATTTTAAAGCAGAAATAAAGAAGAAGAGTCACAGTGTTTCTAACACAGTTGTAGTTCTAAATGTTGCACCCACATGTTCACACTTTAATCCAATTAAAACAAACAATGTAACTATTGATCTCTGGGTTATTTGGAGCTCATCAAAGCTGCACGAAACTTTCAGATATAATTTAAAGCTGTACAACTCTGACATGTGATATTATCTCTGTGTTGAACTGATCAGTGAGATCTGTTCTTATGATTTTTTAAAATGTTTTATTTGCAGTGTTTTAATCCGAATGCAGCTCTGCACACTAAAGACAGCTTCCACCCACAAGTGGAGGCGGCGTGCCAGGTCCAGAAGACGGACAGGTGAGGTCATATTAGTGTTATTACAACAACTCACTGCCTCCCAGCTGGTTAAAACACACTGAGGAGTGTTTAAGCTAAACGAGTTTGTTCTGTCAGCTGCAGTAGATCAGCTGATATCCGTCTTTCAAAGCCGCCGTGTCTGACCGTTTTGCTCTGGTGGTCTATTGAAGGAGAACAAATCACGTGAAACTGAATGAAACCATGCGAGTTTATCAGTTTTTACTGCGGTGTGAGTCCAGTTTCCAGTTCTGTCGTCCATCACAGTATGAAAACAAGCTGTTTAAATCAGCAATAAGACGTCTGTTTCTTCTGTTCTCATGTTATTTTGGGGGTCAGCGACACCCAAGCAGCTCGACTGGAATGGGAGCGCATGACACACTCAGTGTGATGTGTGGGTTTTGGTGGCTGGACTCGAGTGATTGATGTTTAAAAATGTATATTTGATGGAAATTAAACACACAGAGCCGCAGACAGAAAAAAAAAAATAAACTAAGAAAACTAAGTGAACAAATAAGAGTAAAAAAAACAGGATAACCTGCCAGAACAAACAGGAAATAATAAATCCAAATACACACAAAGGAACAAACAGCATGATGAGATTAACCAGACTAAGAAACTAAAAGTAGGATGCAAGAACAAAACTCAATCATACATGACAAAAACAGAAGCAACAGCAGAAACAGAGAATGTGCACAAACCTAAAAAAGCTATGAAGGGCATGGAGGATATGACATGAGCAGATACTGAGGATGTCAGAATAAAAGCTTGTATCACTGTTTTTAACTTTTTACAGTTAATGAAAGTGACAGAAAACAAGCACTGGCTTTCAAAATAAAATCCCTATCAAGCTTTATGCAACATTACTCATCTGATTATCATATTTTATTTTGAAATTAAAACCAATAATGACATGATCACACATTTAGATCCTGGATTTTAAATATTTAATTCGCGAAAGAACATCAGTGTCGAGCAGTTAGTTGTTTGTCTCTAGATTTCTGTCAAACATCTGTAAACACATCTGTAAAAATCATCATAATAAAAACAGACAAAAGTTAAAGAACTGTTTTAATACATAAAGATTAACACCGACTGTGTTGAGCTTCGGTTATTTATGTCTAGTCCTGACAGACACATGACACTTTTTATCTTCTGTTTACAGCTTTAACGTTGCTAAGGTCATTGTCGTCGGGGACGTTTCAGTAGGAAAAACTTGTTTGATTAGCAGGTAAGAAAAACACAAAGAATTTGATCAATTTAAAACTTTTGACTTTCTTTCTCAAAAGAAAAAAAAAAAACAAATCTAAGAGTTTTAGAAAACTATAACACAATAGCTGCACATAAAAAATTATTATTACTGTTTCTGTCGGCTGCTTTTCTCAGGTTCTGTAAGGAAGCGTTTGACAGGAACTACAAAGCAACTATCGGTGTGGATTTTGAGATGGAGCGTTTCGAGGTGCTTGGTGTTCCCTTCAGTTTACAGCTGTAAGTTCATGGGTGGGGCTGGAAACCAGGAGTGTTTCCTTAACGTGTTGGCTGCACTCGTTCTGAGTGAAGGACACAGTCCGTTCTGTTCCAGGTGGGATACGGCAGGTCAGGAGCGCTTCAAGTGCATCGCCTCCACATATTACAGAGGAGCACAGGGTGAGTTTATCAGCTGTCCCTCCATCATGGATTCATTTCAACCCCTGATGTTTCACTTTGTGTCCTCAGCCATCATCGTGGTGTTTGACCTGAGTAGTGTCTACTCATTAGCTCACGCTAGGTATGAAACAACTCGTCATTTTTAAATTGTATTTTGCTTGTTTTGATTGCAAAATCATTTCATGTCTCGAATGTGTGTGTGTGTGTGTAGGCAATGGCTAGAGGACGCCATGAAGGAAAATGACCCGTCCAGTGTTTTACTCTTCCTCGTTGGTACCAAGAAGGACTTGAGCGTGGGTGAATTTCATTAAAACACAAGTTTCATTGGAATCTGTTGTTGAAACTTGGGATCAATTAATAGGTTTGTTTATTGACAGTAAATGAACTGATTAAAGACTTCTGAGTCTGATGAAAATATCAAACTGAAATGAAGGAAATGATCCCAGATTTCTATTGAGGGTTTTGGTAAACAATGTGATTATTTTACACTGTTCTAATACCTTTAAGCCTGTTTTATGACTTTAGAAATGTTTCAAATTTAGATTATTAAATTACTGGAATTTAATTTCTATTGGAAGAAAAAGGTTAAAGGTTAATGACTTGAGATAAGATTATCTTGTTAACAATCTGAGGCAGATTCTAGTACGTTCTAATTGAAGGTACATTTTTGCACCAAATTGTAATAAAATCTTTCACACTGCAAGTATTTCTTATAATTTGAAATAATTTTTATAATAATACTTTATAATACTTCTGCTGTCCAAAGTCTTACATTTCAATTATGTAAAACAAGTTTAAGTTCTTGGGTAAATCTTTTCATAGTCAAAGACCTTAAACATATTTTTGTTTTCTACCTCCAAACTTTTCCTTTTTTTTAGCAAACTGTGGCAGTTTGATTGCAAGTAACATCTATTTTCAGATTTGCATTTTTATTATTGTTTTATGTAAATACATAAAACTCTTTAGGCGCCAGAGTTTCCTCATGAAGAACATGTTTCTTGTCAACTTACTTTCACAAGGCTGTAGGTTTAAAACAATGAATGATAAAATAATACTACAAAGTCAATGTTATGTGGTTTTTAAATGTTTTGTTTTGCTATTATATTGAAATAAAAACAAAATAAAAATTAGTAAAGTGCAAAAAAAGTAATGAAAATATCCCGATTTATGTACAAAACATGTCAAAATTCATTCACACAAATAAAACTAAAAAAACTTTGTTTTTTATAATTTCATGTACATAAAAAGCAGAATAAATCAAATCTCTCTCTCTCTTCAGTGATAGAGATACTCTCTCTACCCATGCATGACTATCTCATGTTGGCAGGTAGAAACAAAATGTTAAATTATTTGGAGGTAAAATTCTGTTGCAATTCTGTGACTTTGGCGCCGTTTAGGTTTAAAATTTAAGTGTTTTATTGTTGATTTACAACATATCTGAAAAAAGGATTTTACAAGATACCGTAAACTACTTAATTTTCCCACATATTTTTTTAAATGTTTCACATGAACTGAAAAGAGGAGCGCGTTGTCATGGACCCACCAACATAAAAGGATGAGAAACTCAGAGATAATCTGAATAATCAAGTTTACAGATTCAAAAGTTTGTGAACCCGGTAGTTATTACTTTTTAATATGTCACTGACCTCTTTTTACTCAGTCTCCAGAACAGTTGGCTCAGACCGAACAGGAAGCCATCAGACTCTCTGAGGAAATCAAAGCAGAGTATTGGGCCGTGTCCGCAAAGTCAGGTGGGAGAGAAACCGACTGTAATCAGCTCTTATTAGTGTTTTTTTTTTTTTGGTTAAGCTTCACAGACTGTTTATTCTCTCAGGAGATGGTGTCAGAGACTTCTTCCTACGCGTGGCCTCTTTGACCTTCGAGGCAAACATTCTGGCCGAGCTCGAGCGAAACGGGTCGAAACGTGTCAAAGACATTATCAGTGAGTCACTTCATGCAGAAATCTGTTAGTGTCGCTTACTATCATTTTTAAAATGCTGGTTTTTATGTCCAGAAATCTGGAGGTGAAATAGCACAAGATCGACAAATAAAATACAACTAATAAACCTAAACCAGAGGGTCAAACTCCAGTCCTAGAGGTCTGCTATCCTACAGGTTTTTCAGCTTCAACACACCTGATTGAAATGAATTAATTACTTCCTCATCAGGTCAACGAGTTTTGAATGTCTGTTAACAACCTGCTCATCCAAACCAGGTGTGTTGAAGCAAAGAAGCATCTAAAACCTGCTGGATAGCGGCCTTTGTTTAACGTTGTTTCTTTGAAACTAAATTTGGAATCATCATCTGGACACACAAGCGGTAAGAGGTGCACTTGCTCTCTGAAATGATCCTGTGTATCATTTAACATGATGTTAAAGAGGCCCTTCCATTAAAAACAGTTTTTCTAAGGTTTCTGTTGAATATTTTAGCTCCACAGGTGTTCTTACCTTCATAGTGGGTGTGAAAACAGGTCAACAACTTCTCTTTCAGTTTTTATCTCTCAAACTACGCAGGTGGTGATAACACCCGAGTTCTCCCGAGTCCGAACAGCCTGTATTTGTTTCATCACAACTCCTTTGTTCGTTAGTATTCGTCAGCTCCGGCAGTTGAAACCACGCCTAGCATGCTGCTGGCTAAAAGCTGTAGCATAAGATGTAGCAAACAGGAAGTGAGTACGTCTGATGTTGCCATGCGCAGCGGGGCAGGAAACAGTATACCTTGCTCTCATAGGCTAGTTTGTTAGCCAATCAGAGTCCAGCAAATTCGAATAATGAAAATGAACGAGCTGCTGACAAAGCAGCCTCACGGAAGGAGCCGGAACCACCCGAATTTTGACTCAGACAGATTGAAAGGTCTGTTAATCAGTGTTTCCTGATGTTTTTTAGATATAAAATGTTTCATATTACTGGTTAATCCTTAAGAAATAACCACAAAGTCCTGAAATTTGAATGAAATGGCCTCTTTAAGTAACCATCTCACTTCCCTCCAGGTATTAGGCCTAAAATAACAGCTACAGCTGACGGAGCTGCATGTTGTGTGGCCAGAGCTGGTTACCTCGCCAATGTGTTACAGCGAGAGATATTAAATTGTTCGCTCAGCTGCTTCTTGTGAAAAACTTACGATTTGAATGGTAATAAAACAACATTAACAGATTAATAATTGATTTAATATTTATTTCTTTCATAAGTTAGCATGGTATAAGCCGGATAATGCCTGACAAAGTGTCCATTATCAGAAATGAATGGACTTTACGGAAGCAACCGGTTCACACCTCAGTGTCATCGATGCGACCAATTCGTGTGAATCAGGTGTTTGACACGCGACCGAAAATACGCGCTGCATTTTATATGGTGCATTTAGTGCAGTCGCGCGAGTCGCGCCTGACACTGAATTTGGAGAAATCTCAACTCCATCAAGTTGCGCCGTGTCAACCAATCAGGAGCCTGGTGACGTCACACTCTGACCCAGTTCACAGGGGCAGGTCCAGCCAAAGCCATTCATTCTTCATTCAACATGGAGGAACGATTGATAAACTCTGTGGATAATCACCCGGAGCTATACGATACCAGATGTTTTCTATACAGAGACAAGAATAAAAAGGAAAACCTAGCTTGGAGGAGTATAGGTGAAGCGATCAGGCAACCTGGTAAGTTCATTTTGGTTTTGAAAGTTTTGACTGACCCGGCAAAGCTGCACAAAAACCAGCAAGCCCGCCTACTGTCCCGCTGCTCTGCTCTCCACAATACATAGAGAAGGGAGACTCTCTATTCTAACGCTAGATTGACAGCTGCCTTCATGCAAAAATACCGTCTGGCACTACTTCCTCCCACAAGTTGTGTATTTCCGCTTCACGCACGTCAAAGTGTCATATTTTGAAGCGCAACCAGTTCGCTTTGGACACGCTTCAAGGTGCAAATGTTCACGCGACCAGCTACGCAGGTTCGGCACATTTTGGTTACTTCAAACGCGTTCGGTGTGAACGTACCATAAAACCTGCAGGCTTGTTTGGGCCTGGTGAGTCACGTTTTAAGGGAAGTTTGAGACTCATCAGTGCAGAGCAGCTAATCTTTATTTCTCCAGCCTGAGGCCATTCAAAGAGCTTCCTACAACAGATAATGTAGACTTCCCACAGAAATAATCTACAGAGGATCTGAAGTCCATTTAAAGTAAAATGGACACAGTTTATGCTGCATGATATTGTGTTTACAACATACGGAGTCTGTTTTTGACATATTTCTATTTGCGTTGCGTTCAGGGATCACGGACAGCACAGAAGCCGACCACAAAAAGAAGAAGAAAGCCGACTGTTGTTGAACCTCGATAAACAAGTTTACTGCAGCGATTACACTGTAACGCAAATCACCAGGGAAATTCATCAGAAACACGGATTCATGGGCTCAGTTCAGAGTCGAGCTGCCGATGTTGTAAAAGGGTTTTTGGGGAGAACTTGTCCTGATCCAAGTTGTAGCTTCAACATACTGAGCTGAACTGAAAACAAGTTTGTCAGCAGTGATGTCTCAGGAATGACTGACCTGCAGCAGAACATCTAAACTTTCATTAGAAGTTTGTGTTAACTTGATGCCTTTATACAACATGAATCTGTTTGAGACATTATACTTTCCCTTCTTTGGATGAAAAAGCAGAATAAACCCTCATTTTTGTTTTTTCCTTGCTGATCTCCTGTCATGTGTTTCTGTGCTGCTAACGTGACTCATAGATTCACTCAAATGACTAAACACACCCATTATGCACTTCTCTCGTCAGACACAAGGGTTCACATGATCTTTAAAATGGGGGGATTGTTCACAGGGATAGAAATGTCCTGCAAGTTACATCTAAATTCCCTCAGGGAATCAGAAAATAGAAAATACAAACAACTTTTAAGACCGTATGTTCTCTTTCCTCTTTCACACAAATGATTTCAGGAGTATTTAAACACTTAGTCCTTTTTAATGCTTATAGATTTTATGGATTAAAGATAGATCTCTTAATGAAAACTTTAAAAGTGTCACATTTTCAGTACTTTGAAGATGCTCTGTTGTCAGAAATGACATCTTGGATAAGTCTCAGTGGGTGTTTTGCTGTTTATTCCACTGGTTTTGGCCGATGCTCCCAGACGGGTTAGGAAATATTTCAATTAACGGTTTTCAACCACAGCTAATACTAATATCCCTCCACTTCAGTGTTTTTTGACTGATACTAAACAAGCTGCAGTTTTACCCATTAAAAACATGGCTGCCTGGCAACAATTATAGACTCTTCTGGTATCATACTAGTGTGCTGAACTTTTATTTTGGGCCATCATCCAGATGAAACATCTCTTCACAGACAGGGTTGTGTCAAAGACCTCTGTGCTTTTGTTTTCATCATTATTAATCTTTGGTGCATCCATAACCATGGTCCTACCACCACCATGCTTCACTGAAGAAATTAATTCAGCATTTGGTATATCTGACACCTTTAAACTTACCTCAGATCTTATTTTACTCCTGAAAGTAGTCTGAATTATTCACAAAGAAATTCTTCTGATTTTATCTGAGACTCGGTAATTTTTAACTGCTTTGTTCTGTTTTTGTTGCATTAGAAAAGGTCAAATCTTAAATTGTTTCCAGCAAATTACTTCCCAAAGAACATAAAGAGCAACACATTTTACATCCATCCACTCAGTTTCTCAAATTAGCACCAGAAAGGACAAAGTTTTTTTTATGAAGACTTTTATTAAAGATATAACAGATAGAAAGGGCCATCAGCAGTGCCAGAGATGATGCTTCTCCACCATCACATGCTGCTGACAACCAATCAGATACTCTTGAGACAGGTGCAACATCTCCACCTGTCAAAGAGACGTTAAACCCAGCACTTTCAAACCAGAAGTACTTAAAACAACATGGATTTAATGGGACCATGATACTTTTCACAATGCAAGTTAAAGCACATCATTTAAATACTAGTGCTGCTCGTTTGCACAGAGAAACAGCAGTTTCAAGTTAAAAGTGAATACATGACGAACGACGAAAAAGAGAGAAGCAGGAAAGTCCCGTAACGACAATCACAAACTATTTTTTTTAAATAATTTATTCATTTTACTGAAACAAGTGCGTGCAGTTCAGAATGTTACAGAGTTAGGAGTATAAACACAGTGAGAATAAGTCTGAAAGGAACTTCATCTGTTAGTGTTAGAAAAACTTGAAGTCATCCACTCAAACAGATTCATTCATCTGCTGCAAGCTGAGATCTCGTTCCTACAAGGTAGCAAATGTAGCTCAACATCAGGCGTGAAGGATTTACTGAACTGCAAACACTTGAGATGGAACAGATTTAAATTGAAGTAAATAATAATAATAAAAACCCTGACAGACTCAAAGATGCTCGCTCAACAAACTTTTAGTCAAACATCTGCCGGTTGGATTTCTTCTCTAAAATAAGCTTTTTTTCTACTATAAATGCCCCACATTTATGCACGAGGTCATTAGAAACAACTGTGTCTAATGTGGCATGTTTCTCACACCCACACAGAAGAGGCTGCAGTCTCTACAATCCATCGAAGGTCAAAACAGTCAGCTGATCGTCAGCTTGTGGTGGAGACAATCAACAGTAACCCAAACATTTTCTTTCTGACTCCTCCTCTATCCGTGTGTGTGTCTGTACAGTTGTGTGTTTCACTGATTTAATGAAGAGTCTAAAGGTTTCATACCGAAAACAAAAGTCTTTATTCATTCTGATGGATTCCAAACAAAAATTGAATTTCCTGATCGGATCGGCTTGGCGAAGCGTTGTTATGGCAACCGCTTTCAGATCTCCACCAGCCGTAAAGTGGAGAAAAGATCGACTGATCTGTCGAAACCATTCAATGATCGAACTAAAATCAATCGCAAAAACAAAGATAGAAAGACAGCTCGTCTGTCAGTGTCTGTGTAGGTCCATATCCTATATGTAACCGATAATTCAAGTATTTATCATCTGTATCACTGACAGGTAAAGTATGTTTTACCTATACAAAATACTTTTTAGCCAGAGCAGAGTGGTGGGGGGGGGGGAGGATATAAAACATCTGGTGAGAAATGAAAGAAATGAGTCAACATGAATCCTGATACCAGGTTGCAGCTAAATGATGAGAAGAGGAAGTGTGCACGGACCATCAGCTGAATGAAGCAGGATCAGCTAGATAAAGATGTTGATGGGTTGTGGGGGAGGAAAAGGGGCTAAAGGTTATTCGAGTGAGGCAGCAATAGGGGGAGGTTTGGGTTGAGGGAAGGTGGGGGTGTAGCGACGCCCCCCTTGTGTGTCCTATCGGTCCATTTCATCCAGCAGGGGTGTAGCATCTCCAGCGAGCGACATGGGCGTGCTCTCGATCATGGGACTGGGTGACGGTCGTGGCGTCATCCTCGGGGTTTTCTTCCTCCCCTCTGCTTCCTTCTCCTTCAACCACTGCTCGGCCATCTTGCCCCAGTCGACTGCGGAGGAGTTGCTGCTGCTTGGCCTGAAGAGAGAAAAGTGTTTTATTTGACAGCACGTGGAGAAGGAAGTGTGAAATCTGCCACCTAGTGGCTGAGAAATGCCACATTTAATAAATATTCGGTTAACCTTTGATAGAGCTGCTTATTGTAAAAACAAACAGCTAGATAGATGTTCCATTAATCAGTAAACTGCTTACTTTGGCTGTGGTGGCGGCTGCTGCTGCGGTGTTCGTCCTCGGGATGAGGTGGAGGACGACGGCGTGCTGGATGAGTGGCCGTGGTGACTGCTGTGGTGGCCGTGATGCGCCAGGTGTGGGTGGGCGTGTGTGTGTGAAGACTGAGGGGTGGAGCCTGGATATTGGGGCGTGCCCAGGGCCTGCTGGCTCGGTGTTGTGTAGGAGTAGCTGGGTGTCATCATGGGTGTCGCCATGGGCTGCTGAGGTGTGGCAAATACCTGAAGATGACAAAAATATTCAACACACAAGGTGAAAACTCGGGCAGATTTTGTTTGTAAAGATTTAAAACACAGAAGAAACATTTTTTGCATCTTGTATCATCAAAAACGGACGTCTGCTACGAGCCAATAAACCACCAACATAAAGATTCTCCTCACGTGATAAGCAGATGAGCTCCCCCCTCCTCCTCCTGTGCTGCCGCCGTAGCCGTACTGACTGGAGCCCCACTGTGCGGGGGTGGTGTTGGGGTTCTGGCCCTGACCCGTGACCGCAGCGATGGCACTGAACATCTGAGAAGTCATGTTGCGTGGGAGGGCGTTGACAGCTCGTGTCAAATCTGAGGACAAAGGACAGAATAAATTAGAAAATTCTCCAATGAGCTAAATCTCTGTTAGAACGTGTTTGGGAAACCGCTGGACTCACCTGCGATGTTTATATTGGCTGGCGTTGCATTCAGGGACGCAGGGGTTCGTGTTCTGCTGCTGTTGGAAGGGGTGATGCCTTCGAGGAGGAGAAAAGGTCATTCGTAAACAAAATATTTAGACAAAGTTACTAGACTCTATAAACTGTACATGTGGTGTTTTAATACCGGGCACAGGCTCCTGGTAATGGTCCTTAAACCAGCGGAAGAGTCCATTCACTGTAGGAAATATCTGTGAACGGTATCGGAAGCCATCTGGGGTGATGGTCACATACTCAATCCTAGAGGCAGCAGAACAAAAAAATGATCAGTTTCAAAGTGAATCGAATCTTCAAATAAAGACATCTGGGCGCTGCTGCTTCTCTGAGGAGACGGCAGCAATTTCCTGTCAACTCCAAAGAGAGACAGCTCCAGAATGATTCAAGATATTATCTTGTTGAATCGTAGAAAAGGGTTTGAAAGACTGAAGGTGGGTCGGTGTGATTTGGGGTGTACGGTCTGACAAAGTATCACTGATGTAAAGTCTCACAGGCTGCAGGTGGATAAGATCTGTGTGGCGTTGAAAACAGCTGATGTAAAAAGCCCAACTGATATGCAGATATGAACCCTAGTGGAGGTCAGTCTGAATGAACATCATGTCTGACCCACAATATCAGTCCAGCAAACCATTAAATAAACATCCCATACCGAGGTTTTCCACGAGGCTGGTAGCCCAGAAGGAACTTTCCTGGGAGATCTTTACAAGCTGAAATGTAGTAGGGAATGAATGTGGGCTTCTCCCTCTTGGCTTTAATCAATAATTCCTCCATTTTCTGTCGAGGAGAAAACAAAACAGAAGCAGCCGTTTGAGGAAACAGAACACAAGTTGTGATTTACACGAGAAGTTTAAAACTTAAAGACAGAAAAAACATTGTGTACCTCCTTGTTTCCCCCGTTACAGTCCTGAAAGTATTTATGTCCCAGCAGGTCTCGTGCAAATGAGGCCATCGGCTGAATGTACCTGGCAGTGATTTCATCCAGATCCTCAAACTCCTGCAGTTAAAAAACAAAACACTCATTTAAAATGCAGCAAACACAGTTTCCTGACATGTTTCCAGAGTGTTTGGTTATATAAGAACTTTTTCAGAAACTGGGATTTACCTCAGTGTTGATCCACAGAGTGTGACCTAAACTGAATGCATTCTCTTTGCCTTCTTCTCTCACGTCCACGTGCTGATAGATCCCATCAGCCACCTTAGAAACAAAGAAATACTTCTTTTAAAAACTATAAACTTAAAATGTGAGAAATGTAAATCTTCTGATATCTTTAACTGGCCAAGGTTGTTTATTTACGATCATTAAATTAACTTTTCTTTTATCTGAACAGAAAATATACAGACAGTTTCTTACTTTCCAGGTGACTGTTAGATGGTTCTCTCCCTTGCTGCTGGGCCTGATGATCAGGTCTCCCTGGTCCAGGGTCTCCATCATCTTCTCTGCTTGGCTAAAACTGATGTTGTGGAAGTTGGGATGGGCGATCACACGCTTTATGTATGCTGAGAAGACAGAGCATAAACACCTACATTAGTATTAATAATTACTTATTATTGACTAGAATTTACTTATTATTTAAGTACGTCGTTATACGAACGTGTTCGCTGTTGTTTCTTTTTTAGCTCCTCCTCCTGCTTCTGATCTTCGGCCTCCGCGTCAAAGTCGTAGTAGCTGTCCTTAGGAAGCTTCCACTCGTTGGCTTTGTCCATCAGATCCGAGGTGCGGCATGTGAGGTCGACGCTGAATTTCTCAATGTCGATTTTCATGATGCGACAGTGAACTGTCATGCCGACCTGAGGGAGGATGGAAGGAACACAAGCAAACATGAAACATGTCCCACCGCAGAAGAACGTGAAGAAATTAGACATGTATCCCTTCACCTTGACCCTCTCTTCTGGATGTTTGACCACTTTGTCACTCAGAAACTTGGTGGGAATGAATCCCTGGACACCGTTATCTAATCTGGACCGGACCCCGATGGCCTGACCCGGACATGAGCCGCTGTCAAAGTGGTTCCACACCTAAAGTAAAGATGAAAACAAAAAGGTGAATTTTAACTCAAAGAATGTTTGTTTGTAAACATAAAGCTGCCAAAAAAAAAAAAAAAATGATTTGGTACCTCACTCAGTTCAGGAAAATTGTCCTGCTGGCAGAAGGGACACTGCCACAGGCCCGTCGTATCGTTACGAATGGCCTGGTCGTAACTCTCTCCCTGAGGCCGCCGGTGAGCGATACCCGTAACTATACTAGTTATTAGCTTACCTGAAGAAAATGGAGGCAAAAATATGAAGAATATGTTCAAATACCAACCAAAAGTTCTCAAATGGGTTTAGTAACATAATCTGATGGTTGAAGAAGTTTTCTTAAAAGTAACTTTAGTGTAGCGTGTACCAATATAAAAGGTTTCAGGGGTTTCCTTGGTGAGCAGATTGAAGACCTCCTCAGTGTTGGGGACTCTGTAGGGAACTCTGAGATCTTTATACCTGCAGCTCAGCTCTGCACGGATGTCATAAAGAGTAATTCCCTTGTTGCCATAACCCTACGAGGAATGACATAAAATATAAAGATAAAATTCTAATGATTTCTGAAAGTGTACCATCATGTTTAAAACCTCTTTTCATCTGAATTGAAGTTATTTATTTCATCCTGATCAACACAAACTGACCTGTCTCTCCAGCTCCTCTGCAAAAGCATCCAGGTCCAGATCTTTCAGACGCTCTGGGTTTTCTAAGATTTCCTCCAACGCTCCGGCTGGGTTCGCGTCTTCTGCCGACTCGTCGTACTCGAGGGCATCAACAGCCATCTTACGAGCCCACTCATAAGTCTCAGGGTGGACGCGAGAACCATCAAGTACCTCTATGTAGGAGTCCGTACTGTCAAGAGAGTTTGAATAGAAAACAAACGTTCATGTTAAATTCCAGTTAATTAGATTGTTTGTCGAAGGAAGTATCTGAGTCTTCTAACATGAAAGTTAAAAGGTACCAACCTGTCGCCAAGTGACGCCGTGTCTATCTTGATGAAACCAGCACAGTTAATAAAAACTTTGGGTCCCATGTGATACATCGTGACCAGCTGCGTTCTGTTTTCCAGACGTGTGTTGTTCTGTTTCACAATCTGCACAAACAAAAGAGGCACAGTAAACGTACAATCCACAGGAAAGGAAATGCATCATGTGACCTCTTCATGTCACAAACCTTGAGAAGGTGGGCGCCCTTCCTCGGTCCCAACCCGCAGACGTACTGGACCAGACTCTGAGTGTGAGAATGAGCAATTGCCCTGTTCACATCAACACCAACCTCGTTGACTCGGTTGATGAACTCACAGTAAAGAGCGTTGAGCAAATCCTCCTTCACCACATGCTCCTGGGAGAGAAATGCTTTGTTTGTTAAATACATTCTTAAAATCGGATTATTGCTCATCTTTTCAAACTGTCTCAGAAAATGATGTAAATCAGCTTTAAATGCTTCAAGAATAACTATAAGGATAAAAACATTGTCTCACCTGCAGCGGGTGTAACTTGAGACACAGAATGTCCTCATCAGTGCTGCAGACCTGAGCGTACTCGATCAGAGGATCCTGAATCTTCCTGGCTACTGAGACAGCCTGACGCAGCAGTGGGGGATAATCCCTAAAATCATTCTGCTCAGAAGGAAGAGAGAGAGTCAGGCGCACCTCTGATACTTGCTGAGGATAAATGCAACCAGGGTTTTTCCTGTGTTCAAATTTGCGTGGCGGCCGCCTCCAGCTAGTTTTGTGCCGCCCCAGCCTGATTTCACTCTGCCTCCAGCTATATGGATGTTATTTTACCTGCAGTTGCAGCGTTGCGCCACTACGGGGGCGCTGTATCAGCAGCGGTGCACCAGAAAGAGCTAAAATAGCTGCAGAAAAAGAAGATCAAAAATAGCTTTTCCCGCTAGTTGGTGCTAACGGCGTCTTGATTTTCCCCCCGGCTTGTCAAACAGGTAAATATTGTTTTGTATCGAAGCATGTTATGTTTATTCTTTTTTTTAAAATTCTCCATATCAGAGTAACATTAATGGTTTTTAGCGTTGCAGATAGGGCTGGGAAAATCAACCGCTACTTTATAAAGCGACCTCGCGAGGAGGAGAGTCAGGATTCCAGGTGAAAAAGTGCAGACAAATTAGGCAGTTAAAGGGTATTAATTCATGTTTGTGTCAAGATGTGAACATTATATCAGGTCTGAATGTAGTTCTCAGACAGAGACTGGTGAGGGTCAGAATGCAGGACAGGAAGCGTCGGCGAAACGAGGGTACATTAGTCTGTTTCCAAGTCATTAGAGTATAACAACGCAAAGCCAACGTGTACGTGATTTAATTTTACCAATCCCATACTATTGGTAAATTAATAAACTTCCACCTTATACCTGAAGAGACTAAAGGCACCAGACTTTACTAACTAAACATAAATAAGACAAATTAACAGGTGTAAAATATGAAATGACCATAAAACTAAAATTTAAAGAGAAAATGAACCATTTTTAATTACTTTATTGCAGATTTATCATATTTTAAATATCGGTTCATGGTACCTGTTAACTTTAACTGACAAATGTACATTAGACTGTATCGTGGCCGTGCATCCCTAATTAGAACGCTTAACTAAAAAATATTTTGCGTGTGAGGCAGTTGAATGCACAGAGTATGCATGTGCTGGCTCATGGTCAGGATGGTACCACCTCTGCCTCAATCTGAGTCAGGAAAAACCCTGAATGCAACAGTTTGTTTCTGTCTGTGCTGCAGATGATGAACAAGGTGTCGGGGATTTACCTCAGACTTCTTGCTGTTCATATACAACGTGGCCAGTTCGTTATCGACCAGTTCAACTCCCACAGCAGGAAGAGACGACTCCTGCTCAAGCTCACTGATCGTCCTCTTTATATCCTCCATGATCATTTGAGCATCTCTGCACACACGCCGTTTTAACATTGTATATGTGAGTGTGTATGAGCTTTTCTAGAATGTACCAATAAAACCTTCAACAGAATCGGCCTGTTTTCATTCATAAACCTTTTTGATTGTATATTTAACGATTTAAATAATAATGCCATAATAATAAAAAATAAAATATAATGAAATAATAATAATTATTTAAATAATAATATTTAAATTTAAATATTGAAGTTAAACCTTCATTATATTTAAGTACAAAAGTGACGGAATATATACATTTTTCTAACCTCGTGAAATGAAATCTGTAATAATCGCTTGACTTTTTGACAAAAAATGTTAAAAATTAGGACGTGACTCAAAAAAGTGGTCAGATGGTAAAATTTCCTTCAAATCCAGACACATATTGACTGTGTGTGATCGTTAAGACGTCAGGAGTGGATGTAAAAAGTGTAAAATTAGGAAGCTGATCCAGTTTACAGAAGACTACTTTAAACTTACAGAAGCAAGTACAAACATTGGTACTTACAAAAAGGATATAAAATAATTCAAGTTCTTACCGATTTTCTCCAGCTACAGCCACCACATGAGGCTTCTTGCTTGAGAGAAACCTCTTAAGATTTTCGACATCATGAGCCTGTTGATGGACCAAACCAGAGATTTTATGTTCTAAAGACATGTTCACTGTGTTTTGAATGTTTATATGATGATGCATCCACACAATGCAAAGGATTATAAATAAATATATTATCTGTTTGTACCTTCTTCTCTCTCTCATCCTCCCTGAAGGCGTTTCTCCTCTTCATGAAGTAGGGCAAACGCAGGAAGTCCACCACATCTCCATCTCCGTTGATCAAAGCACAGAAAACTGGCGTGTCTCTGTCAGAGAAAAACAACAAACCAGAAACATAAAAACTTTTCTGCTCCCGTAAATATAAATACTAGTTTTACAAATGATCTTGATGTTGGAAACAAAAACACAATCTTTACATAAATAGGGGAGAGTATATTGTGGTAAACTTACCTGCTGGGAGCATAAGCAACACCCATCACGCGAATGCCTTTCCCCTGACTCTCGTCCATCAGGTCGTCGTCCTCCTCAACCTGCTGATCCGGCCTGTAAGGAGCCACTTTCAGCCAGTTATACAGTCGACGGCAGCAAGACTTCAAGGGCAAATAAGAAACACCATCAGCAGTCGGGTTACAAATATGTAAATCAACCACATCATTTTCTAACTTGAGATGAAATTAGCTACGATGCTAACTGTACATCAGACTATTGATATAATATTCCAGCTAAGTGAACACCGATGGTAGATGTTATGAACAAATCACCTTGACGATGCTTTCTTTAGCTTCAGCGATCAGTTTGCTTTTGAGCTCTTTGGCCATCTGAGGATACAGGAACTGATTGAGAGATCTCTCGATGGCTAATGTTCTCTGTCGGTTCCACTCCTGCACCTGGTGACTGAATTCATCTCTGTAGTAAAACTGTTTGATCTCATCAAAATATGTCTGATCTCCAGCGTACCTGAGAAACACGAGAAAAAACAGGTGAGCAACTGATCTTAAAAACAGGAAAGTGATTTACTAACAAGGACAATGAAACACAAAAAGCTGCTGCTCAAATTACTTAACAAGTCTTTCCCCTAAAAGCTACAAGCTACATGATGGTTGTAGCTCTACTTTATATTGACAGTGACTTAAAAATAATTGAATTTAATAATTGAATATTATTATGACTGGGGTTTTTATATATAGCTGACTTATTTTCCTCGGAACAGAGTAGTAACACACTGCTGAGACAATCACCGGGTGACGTAGAGGGTTTACAGTTCATCACTGTTTTTCCTGGCAGGGGTGCATTTTTCACTACTTAAAAACAAACAAACAAAAGAAAAAACTGAAAAAAATCTGGGTTTCAACTTTTGATTTGAAAAGATTACAAAGAAGTAGAAGCTTCAGTTCAGATTTATTTATATAGTGACAAACACAGAAAGGTTTGGTTAAATAGAAACAACTTTGGTGCCAAAATACAGGCGTGTCACTCCATGTTGATTCACCAAACAAGTGAAGAATTAATAAGAATAATTAATACTGGTTTGACTGTGATAAATGAACTCAAAATGGGGATAAAGGCTTAATTCAGCTCGGCTTTTATAAACAAAGGTAATAAACTTTTCTTTATTAATTATAACTGTGTGAATAAAGGGTGAAATAGACGTGGAACGTGAAAAGCATGAACAGTTTATTAGTTTTCTGTTTGTGTTGGAGGTGGCAGCAACTAAATTTGAAGAAAAACCTTATAATTACTCCCAAATTTGAAGTATTTCGGTTTGAAATTAAAATCCTTAATATGTAAGAGCTACCTGATCTGGTTGAATTATTAAATGACGTAATGAAAGTGACCAATATCTATATATCCACTTACCCTTTGACACCTATTAGATCAATACAGATATCAATGGAAAGAAGGCCCTCCTCCTCAGCCAGGCACATCTTCAAGAACTGATCCCCATTCAGCTCTTTGACAGGCTTATTCTTGAGATACTTGAAGGAATAAGCAAAATGAGCCTCGTCCACCTCCTGGTGAACAAAAAAAGATGGAAGTGTTCATTTAGAAAGACATTTTCTTTGTCTGATAACATGTTGGAATCAACACTAAAACCTTCCCAGACCTTTCTGCCCTTCTTTGTAGGTTTAGTGTTGATCTTGGCCCTTTCCTGGAAGGTCTGACGAAGAACGTGTCTGACAAGAGGTTCCCGAGCAATCTGCATGGCGACCATATACCTGGTTCCTTCCAGCACGGCCTCTGGAGTAGGAAACTGACTGCAAACATAATCTTTGGCCAGCTCCAGCGGCTCGGCGGGGAACTGCTCGGTTTCGTGACGCTGGTAACTGTCTCTCAGATTCTCTCCAAACTGTTCTGGGGTCAGTCCAAACTTTTTAGCCAAGCCATCTGTAGAAAAGAAAGAACAAGCAGTAAGTACATATGTGAGCAGAACAATAACTGAATCAAAGATGGTGGCATCAACTGTAGAAGAAAGCGACAAACCAAGTCCAACGCTCTGGCAGATGCTGTACATGTCTCTGCGGGATGCTAACTTCAGATCTGGTCCTTTCTGTTCCTCCTCTTCTTCAACTTCCAGTTCCTCCTCTTCACCTAAAGTTTGAGCAGTAAACTGCTAAACTAATTTTTCAGTGACACACAAAAGAAAAAAGTTCAACCCTCACCCGTCTTACCATCTTCTGACATTTCTTTAATCTTCTTGAGCTTCTTCTTGTTGGCTTTTGCAGCGTTCTGCATCTTGGGGATGTCCCGACCATAGTAAAGCAAGAAATGATTGTACACATCTCCAAGTTCTTCAAGAGTCTGAACATCTTTCAACCTTTGAAAAGTAAAAAAGGTGCATTTGATTTTTCCAAAACAGAGTAAATAATGTAACTGAACAGAAAGGCAGCACAATTATAACTAAAGACAGAACTTAATGGAGTGGCAGTGCAGTGAAACCGTACCTCTCCATGTCAGCAGTGTCCAACGGACGAATACCATCAGCCAGCGGTTTGTCAGGATCAGCAGATATCTGCTCAAACTGGAAAGACTGCATTTTCTGAAACAGACGGGTCAGGTTCTGCTTCCGAGTCTTCAGCTGAGTCCACTGTGGAGAGGGAGAGACATTTGTAAGACAAACAAATTCAAAATGCGAGTGAGACAAACACATTTAAAAATCAACCCACTTCACAATCATATTTAGTTAATCTCACAATTTGTAAATCATCTACGTACAAAGTAACTAGACACAGACACACAACATGGAAACAAACAAAACAACGCCCCCTAGTGGTTGGCTGCGGTGCAAGCGTGAAGTCCCGCCCCATCCATGTAAATATGTCAGTTTTCTAAAATTAGTTAGTAATTAGTTGTTAATTAGTTGTAATTAGTTTTATGAGAATTAAAATAACACATTGATGTATGCTGGAAGTTTGTGAGACTTTTAGCTCTACATCTCTAGGAACTGGCTCCAATAAATTCAGCCTAATAGCTTATTTTTATTGCCTTATCAGCTAGCTACTATGAGTAAAAAAACAACAAAAGCTCAATTAAATATGATGTTGGGAGGTTTATGAACTTTAGAGTCAAATTTTATTACTTATTTCAAGCCACTTGTTAATATTGTCAACAAATCTTATGACAATTTTTCAAGAATTTTGAAGGAATAGGAGTATACTGCTCAAAGTAAAATTATTTAAAAAGTAGAAGCATATTACTATTATTATTACAATAATGACACAAATGTTGCTTTAAAATACAGTATTATTCTGCAACCTCTTTTTTCTTAAGAAGAAATCAGAGCTTTACCTTTTCATCCCACTGCCACACCTTCCATAGGTCATTAATATTTAGCTCTGGCTCCACATATTCTTTCCTGTAGAAAGCTATGAATGGAACCTGAAAAAGCAAAGATTAGTGAACGTGTTAGATCTTGGGATCAGATTTAAGACAATCTGACAAACCATCGGTCGAGTGAAACTCGTTCTACCTCGAGCTGTTGATTCCTCATGAAGTTGAGGGCCTCTTTGATCTTTGCAATAGTGCTGGGTCCCTTTCTGCTGAAGTTTGTTGTTGTTCCTCTGTCAAGATAGTCTGTGCTTTCCTGTTATGGGCACAAAAAAATACATTCACTATAGCTCAGAGAAAATTCTATTGCTAATCCAAGGCTAGAGCCCAGAAAAATGAATCAACTCGGGTATAATGCCTAAAATTACAATGATGGTGCATTTTTTCCTTCTTTTCATGGGAAAGGAGAAAGTTCTTCACCTGCATGGAGATTGTCAGGGAAGAGAAGCCATGTCTGAAGATCCACTCAGCTTCCTCTTCCAGCTCCTCATCCTCGGCAGGTTTTACAGGGATGGATCGCAACTGCAAAACAGAAAAACACCAGTGGTCTCAGATAAACAGAAAAAAAAACATGTTTACAGTTATTTGCCCAACACACACGCACCTGAAACCTCTCGGGCATGTCTGTGGTCCGGATCTCATTGTCCTGGTCAGTCATGTGACTGCTTTCCAGCTCACTGGGCTCATAAATATCAAAGATACTCTTCCTCAGCCTCCTCTTTGTCTGCTTTTTTGGCCTGTCCCAGCTTTCTTCATCCTGATCTTCTTCGTCCTCCTCACCTTGGTCATACATGTCGACGTCAAAGTCAGAAAAGTTGAAGTCACCTCCAAAAATCTCCTGGGCCTCCTGGAGGGCTCTGTGGAGAAATCAAAGATGTTTAACCATCTTGTGCTTATTTCATCTTTTTACTTTTCTTAACGAAGCAATCCACGTGCCATTTATCAAGTGACAAAAATATCTAGAAAAAAAACTTTTGATGAGTTATTTTAATGAACAAAGAATAAAAAAATCCAACACTTACGCGTCAGTGTATCCTGAGAACTTCTTGCCTTTCTTTTTGGTGATGGGTTGGCCATCATCATCCACAATAAAATCATCAATATCTGTGGAACAAACATGTGGATTTAAAGCCAAATATTCTTGTATTGTTCAGTCACAATATATGATACAATATTTTTCACGTGTACTTATATATTTATATGTAAAAATAAAAAAAACATTTCTGCCAACCTGACTCCTCTTCCTCTTCTTCTTCATCATCATCTGGATGCTGGAGGGGTTTGTCGACAGTCTCACCATCCTCCAGCTCACCATCGCCATTTTCATCAAAGATTTCATCTGCGATCAAGTCCTTCTCATCGTCCTCTTCATCATCATCAAGCACTTTCACACGGTCGTATTTTTTCCTCTGTGACAGGGGACAAAAACAGCACCAACACAATTAGCTACGGCAGTTAAAATGTCACCACTGCCTAAACTCCAGCATGATTAGAGTCTAGAAACACAAGGGGAAAAGCACCTATTTTAATCAATACTTACTCTTCTTTTCACTTTGACACCCAAATTTTCCTCAATCAGGTCAAGATCATCGTCATCCAAGTAGTCGTCATAATCTATGAATAAAACAAGTCTTAGTGGAGGAAACAGCCATAAGATACATATTATTGTTATGGTAGAATGATTTTTTTTTTTATTAAATTTAAAAATTTAGCCAGAAAAAAAGAGCATGCAGCACCATCCATCATCAGCATCCTTGTTCATCCATTGTGATCGCTCTCAAGAATTACTTGCTTTTCTCACGTAATTTGAATCCTTTTGTGGTCCTTTCACCCATTTTGTGATTGAGTGAGAGAAAATCTAGATGTACGTTTTTCCAATTTACATCTGGAAGACGACTCTTTAAACTCTTTTGTCATTCACAGATGAAAACAAGGTTTAACATCAGAAAAGTGATGCCAATGTTTCCTTATCATGGATAAATAAGAGTAATGTGAACGTGTTATTTACTAGAGTGATGCAACTTTGAGATTATTATTCACACAAGTGTGGCATCATTCATCAGTACTACATTACTCAGATATGTGTACAGGAGACTTTTCAAGACTAAAATCCCAGTTACGGCAGAAACAGAAAAAAGGTTGTTAGCTCTTTGTGTTGTTATGAGTGAGTTGGAAATCCAATAAAAGCATCAAGTTAAAAAAGGTGAATTTACATCCAAAGCCAGAAGATATCCTTTCAGAAATCGTCTAATCGACATTAAAGTAAACTTCACTCACATTTACACCTAATTTATTGATTCATCTGGCAGGATAAACTGGTATTATCATTGCTTTAAAAATTAAGATGATTAACTTGTAGGCCTAATGTATCTAAAGATGTTTTTAATTATTTCACCCCTCAACAGGTGTTCCTCAGAGCTACAGAAAACCGTGCTTGCAAGACATGAACAATTTCCAGTTCTCAACATCCACCAATATCCTCCACTGTGTACTGATAACATGCACAGAAGTCAAAACACAAGGAAGTAATTGCATTCTTAACAACTCCAAACTCTAAATACAGAAAGCATGAAATAATATCTGGTAAACTTACGGCGCTTTCCACGCCGAGATTTCACTTCCTCTTCGGAGTCGCTTCCCCCTCCACTTGCGCTTTTTCCCCCCTCCTCCTCCTCCCCATCATCATCACCATCATCAATCAGTCCACGTAAATTTCCATGCTCATCCTGCTCCTCTGGGTTAACCACATCTTCTTCTTCATCTGTTGAGAAATGACAGATGGTCAACACACCATCCAGTTCCACCATGTAGAAAACATCTACAAAGTTACAGAAGTCAGATCTTACCATCTTCTTCTAGAAACCTCTGGGTCTTTTTTGGCTTAAGATCCTTCTCTTCAAGCTCCTCCTCAGACTCCTCTGCTTCGCTCACTATAAAGTCTGACATGGCAGGTCTTTGTGTAGAAACATGAAAGATGATGTTCATTCACTTCAAAATACAAGCATTGTAACATAAAAACCCCCCAAAACAATCTATACAAGAACAACACATTTAAAGACCCTTATGTAATGTAAACACTAGTAAAACTGCATTTAATTAGAGTAACACTTCAATTAATATATATTTTTACAGTAGATACATAAATTCTAGACTTATTGGCAAACGATCATACCAAAAACTCTATAACAGATTTAAACTGTCTAAATTACTTCAGCAGGCCATTATTTACACAAACATTTTCAAGAAACATTCTGGCACATGTATCATCTTCCTAATGTAATGTAAACAACGACTAAAAGACATTATAATATAACTCCGCGTTTATAGACATATTTTCGTTGATTTCACTCCACAGCGACGTTTCAGTAGCTGCGTTATAACAAAAACAGCAACAGACCAACATGTCGCAATGCGTAACAACGACGGAGACGACCAACGTTGCTTTCAATCTCATATTAACTAATGTCGTACAGATTGTATAAATTCATATTATCTGACGTCAAATAAATTGCTACTATTTCGAAACTCTGATTATTACCGCTTAGGGATTATTTTCATCCTTTTGAGCTACTAAAGGCTAGCGACGATAACCAGCGCTAGCAATGTGTGGTAGCAAGTTAGCTTCACATAAACGTTTCTCAAAGTATAGTTATTAAGTTTCAGGAGGTTTCCTCAGACGTAGTTACACACTACAATTGTAGCTAGCAATAACTTTAAAGTTTTAACACGTCCACGGTTGTAGAAAACAAACCAAGGTCTGTGAAACCAACTCTAAATTTAGCTTGGTAAAGTTTAGCCGTGAGTTAGCCTCAACGACAACAAGCAGCTTTAATTTACAGAACAGAACGACGCGGACATTCCCGCAAAAAGAACACAGTGACGTTAAACTTACACGTATCAGCGTAGTGATACGATCCGTGTGTTATTATAGTTATAATTATAATTTGTGATGTATTTTGTTTCTGAGCTTGTACAAACAAAAATGGCCGAGGAGAAGCGACGTGATGACAATTCCGGTGGTATATTCTCTTCTTTTGTGGTTTGAAGCGTTGAGGCTCTTTATCGCCCCCAAGTGGAATGTCGTGAACGGTGTGACGTGTTCTAACGTGATCAAAGTTTACAGATAAACATAAACCATTCTTTCAGGAAAACTCTCCTGACGTTAGTTGCACATTTAAAGGAGAAATTTATAACAATGACTCTTTTTAAATATATTTTCACCAAACTACTTTTTCTGCTGGACCTGTCCTGATATGTTTGGCAGGACTTGCAGGTCTGGATGTCAGGACAGATTTACTCTCCAACAGGAGACGTTTCATTGATTATTTCTGCTTTATAGTGCACTTTAGTTTAGTTTTCAGACTGTATTTGGTTTTGGAGGGGAGAAAACACAGAGACAACAAAAACAGACAAAAGCTATACAAAACACTCAAAATACATTTGTTGCTGATAACCACATTTTATAGGCATACTATACATTATTCTAAGATATTTTGGATATAAAAAATGTTTAAATATATTAAGAGGCTTGTTTGCTTGTGTATTTGTCTAGGTGTGTGGGGGTAGATTCAAGTTTGAAGTAGTGTGTCTACACACTTGACTTGTATGTATTTTCCCCAAACTCTAACATTTATTTTCCCATAAAACAGCCCTAATAAACAAGTGAGCTCTAGTTCGATTTGTACCATCCCGTTTATATGTTTTAAATAATAAGAAGGTTTTAAAGTCACATTTATGTTTCCATGCATTTGATTCACTTCAGTAACTACGTTTAATTTTCTTTTTTCCATTGTATAGTTTTTTTTTCAGATTTGTAATGAGTGTGTCATGAATTAACTTGTCTGCTGTCTTTGCTGTTGAACACTTTGGTGCAGTCTCTTTTGTTGAAGGCGTATATAAACAAACCTGATTTCAACATTTTCTTTTTGTTGAGACAGAATATTATTTTAATTAGAAACAAATATTATCTTTATGATATAAGAAAAGCAGATTTTAATGTATTTTATAGAAATAATATGTAGAATTATACCATCATTTAAATCTGCAAACAAAAATAACTTAAGATTTCAGGAATTGTCTCTCTTGAAAAAAATATTTCTGCATGAGGATCTTAATTAATAAAAACCTCAGAAAGGAGTTTCCATTCCAGAACGCAAGGGGCGCTGTTCCCACTCTCTTTCCGTTATAATAATGTATTACACTGACGTAGCGTAAATCTCAGAGGGCTGTTCGGTGTTCTCAGGTTGGGTTGTTGTAGAAATGGGTTACTTTAATTCTGATATTTTAGTACGTTTTCAACCAGCTTTTTGTCTGGTTTTATTCTGTATATTTGGTCTTTCTTTCGAGACGGAACTGAGCTTTGTCACGTGCGGATCAGTCATTAAACTTTTGAATATTAAGCACAATGTCAGATTGCACTCACACGACGTGCGGTACGGATCTGGTGAGTTCGGTTTATTTGGCTTTTCACTCATGTAAAGAATGTTTTGGAGAGTTATTTTGCACGTGTGCGAAAAAATACAGTACTGTGTAAAAGTTTTAAGCAGGTATGATAAAATGCTGCATAATAAGATGATTTCACAACGTATAAATTGTAATTGTTTATTTTTATCCATTTGAAAATGTGAACAACATCTACATGTGCTGTGAACATCAGTTCCTTTCAGTGATTTTTTGGGCTCCAGCTGTTCTGATGAGACAAGCATGTAAATATGTAGTTTTGCTTTAGCAGAATGCTGTAGGTTAACTGAAAAGCTGTAGAGTGAAACAATCAAGATTTATCCTTGATGCAGACCTGATCAACATCATTGATTATATTGGTGGAAACATAAAGAGGCAGAAGGACACAGTGTCATTTTTTCCGGGAGACGTTTGACCCACATGTGAGACTCAGAGGCAGACAACCAGCTCAGGTGCAAAAGTGAAAAGTTTATTTACAGGTGAATTATGAATATGCAAAGATGAGGGTTCACGGGAAGGTCCGGTACTGGAGAGGAGACCAGAGGTTAGAATCATGTACTCGGAAACAGGCAGAGGAATGTGTGGAAATCCTGACGGTGTGTGTCGGGTCAGCAAGATGGAGAGCAGGCAGGCTGAGGGCGAAGATCGGTGCGTGAAAATCCAGGGAAAGTCACAGGGGAGACACAGGGGTCACGAGGAGTTCAGGTGGGCTCAAAAAGGAGCATAGAGAGACTCAGGAACACAGGAGCTCAGGAGGAGGTTCTCGGGAGGACAGAGGAGCAGGTGCGCTGAGGTGTTATCCTGGAGAGAGGACAGGTTACTCAAAAACAACACAGAGATAACTCGGAACATTAAACTTTAAATCACACTAGGAAACTCGGAATAAGTGGCTTGTGGTGTGTTACCAGTAAGGTCAACAACCAGGCGATGAACAATCGTCTGCCTGCAGGTTAAATAGTGCGCCCGCTCCTCATCAGTCCTGATCTCCGCCAGCTGCCTTCAATCAGCCCGCTCTCACTCTCCAGCGTAGATGGTGCTCTGGGAAGAGAACTCACCCGACACAGAAAAACACACCACAGCACAGACACAGAGCACTGGACATGACACACAGAAGATTTATAGATACGTCTCCAAGTAGTGACTGAATTCCTTCTAAATCTGGGTGCACGTGATGAACTGTTTTAAAGTTACAGCTGCTCACAACAAATACTGATTTAATTTAGATTTTTTTTTCCACGGCCTAAAACTTTTGCACAGCACCGTAAATGTTAAATATGTCATCTGTATTAGGTAATTAAGTTAATCAGCCTTCATACTAAAGGTTTACATTTAAGATGAAAATGTAAACCAACCCAGTTGTTTGCTGGTTGGTGTTCATCATCTTTAGTCTGCTGTAGTTCTCTGGACTCTGTCAGACATTTAAGTTTTATTGTATTTATTAGATTAAAAAAAACAACTTATTCCTGCTCAACTGCAGACCAGGTTTCTGCACTGATTACAAACCCATTACTGTTACTGGAAATTAGGAACTCACGCAACTGTAATATATCCAAGTTTTTATATAAGAAAGTCTTTTTATTCCACTTGAATGTCTGTAACAATTCTTGTGTATGTGTGTGTGTGTGTGTGTGTGTGTGGGTGTGGGTGTGTATTTCTGACCTCCTGGGGACCCGTTTCCTGACTTTTACTATCTTTCTGGGGTCCGAGGGTTCTTGTGGGGACCGAAGCCTGGTCCCCATGAGGGGGACTCCCCTTTTTAGGGTTAGGGGTTCGGTTTATAGGTATGGTGTGAATAGAGTTTTAGTTAGTCTTAGGGTTAGTTATAGATCAGTAATGGTTAAGGTTAGTAAAAGGGTTTGGGTTAGGTATAAATCTAGTTACTAAAATCAATGGAAGTCAAAGGACGGTCCCCATAAGGATAACAAAACAAACATATGTGTGTGTGTGTGTGTGATGCAGGTAGCGGCCAGCAGTCTGTGACAGGTGTTTCTGTGGTGGAGGACAGTAACAGCTACTGGACCATTCGAGGGACGAGAGACGGTGTGTGTCACCGGGGGACACCGGTGAAGTGCGGGCAGACGATTCGCCTAACGCACGTCAACACGGGTCGCAACTTGCACAGCCACTACTTTTCCTCGCCGCTGTCCTCCAACCAGGTGGGTGTGAGAGCAGTAAAGACGGGAAGGGGATTATGTGTCCACAGACCAGGTTCCCACACAGTCTTGAACTGTATGGAAGTTGGTTTTAGTATTTTCTGGGTTGGGATGAGAAAGAGGGAAAGACAAGTCTGGAAAGTGTTTCTTTTTTTAAGTGTAATCTATTGGGTGTGTGTCTGCAGGAGGTGAGTGCATTCGGTGAGGACAGAGAAGGAGACTACCTCGACGAGTGGACAGTTCAGTGTGAAGGTTCCGTGTGGAAGCGCGAAGAGGCCGTTCGTTTCCGTCACAAAGCCACCGACGCTCTCCTGTCTGTGACTGGCGAGCAGTACGGCCGACCCATCCACGGTCAGATGGAAGTTCACGCCATGTCGAATCCCACTCGGCACAACCTGTGGAAGGTCATGGAAGGCATCTTTATGAAGCCCAGCGAGAGTCCAGCAGGCAGCCGAGACTACAGCCACACACACACAGAGTTCTAAACTTCACTTCCTGTTTTCTTGTTTTTATCTGTAATTATTCCTGAACCAGCAGCCTCCTTCATTCCACTAAAAATATTCCTATCTATGAACAAATCCAACAGAATCAAAGGTATTTAAATCATCTAAGCACTTAATACCCCCCAAAAAGTTCTTCAAATCAGTAAACACTCATTAAAGGAGTTTTTTTCTATCGAGGTTACAATATATTGTTAAACCTGTGCCTTTATCTACCTGTTTACACAGCTAAGCTTTTGTAAACAAGGTTTTCTATTACAATTTAGTGTTTTAATATGATAATTTTAAACCATAATCTATATGAACATCAGTCAAACAGTGTTACTAAAGACTGTATTTGTGTTTTAGGTTTCAGTGTTACACGAAAGAACAAGCAGCATTTTTATTATCTGTGAAGACGAGTATTTCCATGAACTGGATGTTGTTTAATGCCAGTGTTTAAGAATTGTTTCCATCTTTTTATTATCTTTGTGCAGAGTTTAATATTTGTTCTGTTTTTTTGTGAAAACAAGAGTTGAGAAATTTCAGCATCAAACTGAATGAATACCTCATATTAAAATGTTTTCATGCTTAACATCAGCGTGACTCTTTACTGGATGCCAAACAGCTCAGAATCACCACATAAATCCCTCAATTAATAAAGGATTTGCTAATAAAGCAAGCTGTTAATGTCTGTCCAGACCATTACACTCGCCTAATGCCTTGTTTATCCACATAATGGCGTCTTTTGCTTCATTATCTGGTGCTTAATGAGGTGTCGGTGCATCTGTTATAACTTGTTTTTGACCTGCAAGGATTCTGCATGCTGAATGTGACCCTTCTGGATGTGCGCACTCTGCATTCCGGATGGATTTGAGAGAAAACTGTTAGTCCTGTAACAGTGAAATATGACAAAAATACTAACAGTTTAATGTATAAACTCTAGAAATGTAAAGTTTGTGGGAATAAAAGACACGGCACATGAGATGAGTGTTTAACATTACAGCCTAAGTTGGGACATTCCATGTTTAAATCACCTGAAACCCCCAAACTCAAACAGTGATTGTGTAAAAACCATAAAGTAGATCAAAGTGGCTGCTTCAGTTGTATAAAGTCCAATTTTCTGTGCGTTGTTCAAACTTTAAATGATGTTTGTATTGGAAAGTTTGTCTGAGCTGCAGATCTCTAAAATGGACTGGGTTCCTTTTCTCATTTCACCAAAATCTAATATTATAGTTGTATTCAGGATCATTTTGACTTTTCGTCTTTCTGCTACTAAAAGTCTTTACACACTATTTCTAATGGAGCTGCATATTTGTGCATATTTTTTTGTTTAGTTTTTTCCGAACCCGTGAGAAGAAAGTTTCCATCTGAGCAGGAAATGACAGAGTAATCAAACATGTTTTAGTTCCAATGTTTCATCTGCACAATCTGATGTTTCTTAAAGGTCCTGTATCATACAAAGTTTTGGGAG
Organism: Pachypanchax playfairii; assembly: GCA_006937955.1. Lineage (NCBI taxonomy): Eukaryota > Metazoa > Chordata > Actinopteri > Cyprinodontiformes > Aplocheilidae > Pachypanchax > Pachypanchax playfairii. The sequence goes on from SSNP01000097.1 coordinate 1,345,796, forward strand.
TTTTTAACCATGTTGTGATTCTATTTCTGTATTTACCCCACCAGAGTAGTTTTTGGCTTAGTTCATGCTTAATACAGTTCTCAGTAATCCTCCTGCATCCTGCGCTCTGAGCAGCTGCTCTACTCTCTCCTGGAAAACGACTGACTGTAACATGGTGATGTAACAATGTTACACCAGGACCTGCCCAGCGTGTCTGCTCTGAACCTGCAGATTAAACACACACACACCCCAAGCTGCAAGAGTCTGAAGCAAGACATTAAGCTCCACCGTTTGTAGTATTTTACTTTCTAAAAATTTCTAGGAGAAAATGTGCATTTGGGTGCGAGAGTTACAGGAATTTATTCACCATTTTATTCAGGCAGCTCGAGGGGCAGCACTTACGAGGAGGGACTTGGGGGAGAGATGGGATTTTAGGTAAATCGAGTGTTTTACGGTCGGAGAATAAAAGTTATATTTCAGGAGAAGTTAATACTATATAACATGTAATATTTTATCATATATGTGTCTATCCCAGATGTTGAAAGCTGTAAAACAGCAGGATACGGAACATTTAAAGGGCTTTAGATATAGAAGTTAGTTTGTGTATCTGTTGCACAAAAAAAAAAACCATGCTCATAAATAAAGACAACAGCTATATATTTATATCAAAACCAGGTTTTATTGCATAAACATATATTGATATATCTTTTTTGATTAAACAGGTTAAACTTTGCATTTTAAATATCCCTTCTGTTAGTAACTATTGCTGTTTTCTTTCTTCTTGTCTAAGCAGCATGCCAAAGTTGTATTACATACGTGTATTCAGTTTTATTTCTGTACAATTTACAACTTGTAAAAACATGTTTTGGTAAAAACAAATATTAAAAACATGAACATGGTGAGCTGGTCCGGTCATGTCGCAGATGTACTGTGTAGTAATGTAAACTTTTAAAAGGGTGGAGAGAAGAGAAATCCATTATGTCCTCCTGTAAGGACATGTGAATATGGAGAACGTGCTGAGACAAAGTGATCAATGCTGGTTTGAAAAGGGCCGACAGACAAAAGAAAACAAAACGTCCATTTATCAAACATCAGTGTGCTGAGAGTTACAGAGACAGGTTGACGTACAAGGATAAGTGTAGCATACTTTATACAGACGTTTACACGGGACTATGAGGTGGTGAGAACGTTGTATTAAACATACAATATATGGGATCCATCCATGATGAGACCTACAGAGTCTTCCAGAGATGATGATGATGATGATGTGACCTTGTATTTGCATATTTATGAAAATGCCCTCTTCCGCTCTCTGATTTGATTAATAGCTGGTAGAAACTATAAAAAATGGCTATTACAATATAGATAGGAAAGTCAAATATGTGACAGTACATAATTACACTGAAACCAAGGCTGTGCCACCAAAAAAATAAATAGAAAGAAAAGTAAAGTAGCTGGATTCTCCTTCCTTCCTTGGAGACATAAATATCTAAACAACAACATGCATACTGATTTACAGTATTATACAGGATATTTAATCATACAAAGCTATATTATTTGGTTTTCTTTTTCTGAAAGAAAGCCCTCTCCCTTCTTGTTCTTTATTTGTTTTGTTTTTAGAAAGCTGTTCAATAGTTGTTCATGTCTGCCGATCAGTTTGAGTGAAAGATCATCTAGTAAACAGACAAGAAAACCTGAAACAGACTCGTTTCTTGGCCTTGAAGCAGTCGAATGTCAGTAATGTCCAATATTGTATCAAGGGAGTGACATGAAATCAAGAAATCCATTTACACAAGTCACAATCAGAAGCAATAAACAGACACAGAGGGCTGGTCGCATTAGATGAAAAATATTGTAATATTATCCTGTGTGTTTAATAGTTGTAATAGAGTCCGATTTATTTTTTTTGTATTTATGATCTTATAACTTGAAAATTTTCTTGGATCTATAATGTTGAGACAACCCCAGTATCCCGCTGTCCTGAGTCCACGTCATCAGATGAAGAAGTTTACTTCTGTTGTTAAAAAGTGAAGCCATAACATCCTGTTTACTGCCATCTTTTATGTCACAGCATAAATGTTCATGATGTTTTTGAAGCACCTGTAACTTCAGTTTTAATGACTTATTGCAGCATATTACAAAAAATAACATTTGAACATACTGCAACAAGGTAAGAAGTGTGTGAATCAACATCTGGAACATTTATCTGAGGTGTATTTTATTTTTTTTAATAAGGAAAATCCATTTTTTTACATGGTTCCACAATGTATTTTAAGTCCCCCCCCCCACCCCTCCAGGTTAAAGAAATGGGACATTTTTCAGATGAAAAAAAAAATAAAAAAACCCACATCAGATCATTTTCCCAGGTGTTAACTTCTATGTTCATGCGGAAGTTTTTACCCAGGTGCTACATTAAATCTACTATATTTTTACATATTAGTGGGAAATTATGGCTTTACTTTGCAACAAAGCAAGTAAGAGACTCATCACCCAGATTTATATACACTATATGGCAATGGTCCACATACACCTTTATCCATACATTTAATCTGTGGCATCAGTAAAATGTTTAATCGAGAGTTATATTGAATTACATCAGAGTATTTGCCAAGTATAATTGAACTGTGGTATATATGGGGCATATACTTTACTATGGCCCTCAAACCTACTGCAGGTACTGCAGCAGGAGTGTATTTTATTATTCAGTCTTGAGCAGCAAAGTGTGGATTGTGAAAGAAATACGTTTTCATGGAGCTGCAGTTTTCAGTTTGACCACTAGAGGGAGACAGTCCCCAAGAAATCACCCAACTGTTGTACATCCCAAATAAAACTTTATATTTTTTCCTTCTCAAAGATTCTGCCGTTGAAAGGAGCAATACATTACACAAGCTAAGTAGCACTATATATACAGTGGAATTCACGAGGAGCTGGAGTTAATGGCAGTGTGTATATACTGGCATGCTTTTGTGTAGTTCACATTTACCACAGTCGGGCAGTGTTACAAATGAGAGGCTGAGCTGAAACCTTCTCATGTTTCGAGGATTCTAAAAATAATCCAACCCAAACTGGTATTTTTCTGATATTTTACACCTCTCCGACAGCGTGAATAAATAATGAATGTGGACAGCGCTGTCCTTTACATGCCAAATAAATGCAACATGGCTAATCAATCAATGCTAAAGAGCGGTAATAGAGCGATGGCTCTTAAGTGGTCCCTCACTGAGTTTTGAGTTGTGCTTCCTCTAGATATACATACAAATTTCTTATATAAGTTATACAATTAGCAGACTGGGTTGATGATGTAAATGCTACACACACATAGACAAAAACAACACACAGCTACATGAGATGAGAGGAGTTTGCTATACATTTAAATGCTCTGGCCAGTATTTAGCACTCACATTCACTCAGTTCACATTCAGTTCACTTTTTGGAGGGTAAATACGGTGTCATACATTTTTGAAAACTAGGAATGGCTAAAAAGCACCTGATTAAACATCACCGGTAATTAGAAAATCAAGTTTAAAGGGTGGTTTTGGTCTTTAAAACAGCAAAAGAATTCACAGTAAAAAAAATCCAAGTTGACTTAACTTAAAATAATTTGTAACCTTGCTGCCTTAACATATTGATTAAGGGTGGGATTTTAACTGATTACTTAAAATAATTAAGTTGAGTCAACTTGGAATTTTTACAGTGTTCTTCTTCAGTGTCACAATTTCTATAAAACCAACATTTCTTTGCAGTTAAGTTTTTTACAACCAGTAAGATCCATGACATGGTGACATCGTCAATGCAAAACAAGTACATCTTTCCCAAGTTTCACCCACACTGTCCACTTTGTAAGTAAAAACAAACAAACAAACAAACAAAAATAAAGAAGAAACCAAACTGATTGTTTAGAGAAGTGCTTGGGTTGTGGCTGGTTCAGCTTTGGCTGCAAACACAAGGTGTGAGGTCATGGCTGTTTCTGTCCATTCCCCATGCTCACAGTGTAACTGGCTTTCACTCCATGCCATTCCGCAGCATCTGATTGGCTGCAATGAGCATGACACTGATGATAAAAGCCATGGCGAAAGCGCAGATCAGGCTTTTTCTGACACACGTCTGACGATTCTTCTTCTTAGGATGGACTGAGGGGTTTGAAAAAGAGAAGAGAATAGTTTTATTTTGGTAAGAAAGGCTTTTAAATTTAGGGTGGCAGTGGTGGTTGGGTTGCTGGCTAGACTACAGCTAATGTTCCCTCCAGGAAAAAAGTGATTACTTAGCAACTGCATTTACTGAGGTAAACAAACAAACAAACAAACAAAGTTATACAGTTCATTTTAAAACTTTAAAATATATTATGTTTCTTCAATAGTTTAGCTTAAATATGACATGAAATATCATCAGATCATCACACAGGTCCTCAAAGATGAGAAATAACCAAATTATAAAACAATTCTATAATATTTAAAATAAGAGTCAATTCAAGGAATGATTATATAACTTAAAAAGTAAAACCTGCTCAAGAATCTAAAGGCACATAATTAATAATGAGGTGTAAAACGTTCAGTATTTTAATAGGTATTGGTTTAAAAAGAATTAAAAGATAAACATTTTATCTTTGAAATTATTGGTGGTAGTATCATAGTTTGGGCTTGTTTTTCTTTATTTAAAGTAGTGCAGCTATATATCAGTACTGGAAAAAAATCCTCTGAGTTATAGAGATAAATTCTAAAAAATATACATCTGCCAGTAAACTGTAAACAGAAAACGAGAATGCAGGAAGATCTTATTACAAACAGATCATCTTTTGAGCCATTTTTAAAGCGTCTCAGTGGTCTTTAAATCATGATTATGGACTTTTTACCCAAAATCACAAAACTTGTGCCGTTTTCTTGGAAGTAGTTTCTGCATAGCAGCACTAGCTCATTAGCAATTTGCCTCTGTGGGCGGAGCCATTGGCTGAGGATCCCCCCCAGCTCCTCCCTGTTGCTGAGAGCTCTCTGTTCATGCTAACGCTACTGCTAGCTAACAGCTAGCGGAGCAGGAGCTTGTCACCCGCCCACTGGCTTTTCTATGTCACAAATCCATATATTTTTAGACACTTTTGCGTCTGCTACTGATTCACAGCGATTTGAATGCAGAAATGCAATTTTGAGCTGAATTTTTTCAGATATGTCCTCTAGCATCAGAAAAATGCCACAAGAACACGATTTTTATCGGAGTGGGTCTTTAAACAAAAGTATGTGATGTTTTCAGAGTTTTGATTTGAGTTTCTAATCTGATTTTTTTCTTAGTCATTGGGGTGTTTTGGCTTGTTGTTCAGCTGTGTATAGTGTTATTATTAAGGTTTCACAACTGTATTCTATCTGTACGTCACCCCCCCTCCCCCCTGTTCAGTAATCACCTGCCCACTACTTATACTCAGTGTTTTCTTTCACTCATTCTAAAATGTTACTGAATCATGATCCGTGTGGATCTTTTCATCGTTCCTGTAGTTTTAAATGTTTATGTTAGTCTTATAATTTTCTTCATATGCTCCTGATTTCAGTTATCAAATAGTTTCTTTCTCCTTGTGCAAATTTTCCTGCCTCCTGCATTTGTATTTTGGGACCATGAGCTGAATCTGCTTTTCATTCAAGACAAAAAAAACATCTAACAGNAATTTTTCTGTAGCTGTTGCTCGACAAGACTATTCCACTAAATCCGGTAAATATAATACAACATTCAGAGAGAACCAGACCAGTTTCCTGTTTGAGTAAATAACATTTTTCTCAAGTTATCTTGATTCTCCTTATCCTTTCTATGACTTGTTAAAATCGGATGTTTTATGCAGAAATATAAAAAATTTAAAAGGCTCATAAACCTTGAAGCTCCTCCGTGGAGTCACGCTGCTTATTTAAACACTCCGACATGCTGTTAAAAGCTCTGGAAATCCTTGTAACAAACTTTTAAGCTGAGATTGTTTTGTCGCGTACTAAAAATAGTTTAAACAAACACAGACAGCATTTCTTCTACGTTTCTCCTTTTGCACTTGGATGAAAAAAACAAAAAAAAGATTACGAATTTCAACCCAGCTCTTAAGGGACACGCGTTTCTCATGACTAGAACAGATGAAAAATGAAAGCGCAGCTAAGATTTCCGGGCGAATTGTTTAATTCTTTGTCTGCGACCCAGATAATGGGTGGAAGTGCCTACAAAAACATCAGCATGCAGAAAAGAGAAAAAAAAAAAAACAAAACAGATGAAGACAGAAACATTCTGAATGAGAGAATTTGTATTTTCTTCCACAGATTTTCAGTCTCATTGTGACTAAATGGGAGATGAAGAGAGGCGGATGTGTTCTCCAACAGGCCTAACGGCCAAAATAACGACCAAAAGTTTTCTCTCACGTCTCAAACAGTTAGAATCACACACTGCATCAATAAGTCAGACTCAAAGCGCTGCCTGGTGGATCTAAAGGGAGCTGTGAAAGGTATCGAGTTCCCACAGGACGGCAGACGACGGAAAGGAAAAGCCAACATGAAAGGGGGAAGATGAGGATGTGGGATGAAGGTTAAATGTGAAGAGAAAGAGAGTCCCTGTCTTTTTACTTTTTAATACTCTTTATTTTCTTCTTCCTATAACTCAACAGTAAATTTGTCTCTTTGACAGTTAAAACTATGTAAAATAGAAGCAGCTTGCGTCTCCTCAGCTGACCTTTCACCATCAAAACTCCCAGAGCCTGAAAGCCATTAGTGGACTCATAAAGACTGTATAAGTTTCCTTCTGCATCTGAGCCGTCTCTCCCAGGCTGACCTGATGGATCTTTTACAGGAGAAGCAGATTTTCGTTTCCTGAATCGATCAGTCAATCCTCACAACCTCAGAATTAGAATTCACCTGTGTAATTAATGTATTCTGATCATTTTTTTCTCCCATCGCTGCTTCTCTTTGTATCACGAGACGTTTAATCTTGTCATCAAATGTCACTGAGACCGCACCAAGACGCTCGGAACACGGCGTGAATCTCAGAAACGATCCTACAAGCTTTGAGAAAGTGAAAGTTCTTCAACCACAAACAGCAGAACAAAAACAGGCTCATAGAAAACCACAAAAAAACAACAACATGTACATATAAACAATGTAAACAACATAAAAATAGAAAAGAAGGAATTCATGATGTCATTTATTTCCGTTTATATTTGCTTATGCATTTGAAAAAACGTTCTTGTTTTACAAATATAATTTTATACTTGTAAGCTTTTAATATATTTTTATATATTTTTTGCTTTTGCCACTTATTTCATGCGAATGCACTTGTCTTCACACATTCTACATTAGATTGATTTTTCTTATTCAACAGATTCATTTTAATTTATTTTGAAACATACTTTTTTATTAATGTGATATATCGTAAATTTTTGGTAGATTATTTTGAAGCATCGTGTCTGTTTTTTCGCCTTCGACTGATCTGATTCTCTCTCAGAGATTCACCAGAGATAATTCAGAGATCTGGAAGCAGGTAAGCCTCCTCTCACTTCTAATCTTATTTTCTAAGCTAATGTTCTTTGGCTCCATTAGCACACAAATGAGATGGTTAAATTGATTTTCTAATCAATTGCTTTGAAAAAAAAAAAGAGAAAATGCCTGATTTAGATTATACAGCTCAATAAGCAGAGCACAAGCTGTTATTCCAAATGCTACTGTATATTTAATGTTGCGCTTCTCTACTGTTGGTAGTCGTGACAGTAAAGTTTGTGTACAAACAACTTCCTCACCTCCTTCGTACTCAGGGCAGTTCCCTGAGGTTTCGTTGAGGCTCTCCTCCTCGGTGATGATGATGTTCTCGATGTCCTTCATTGTCAGGTGGTCCCTGAAGGCGTGGAACAGCACCTGCTTGAGCTCATCCAGAGACAGCTGCTGCATGTCAAACTGTAGGGGCACGAGAACAGATCGATACAGAGACGCAGCCATCAGCAAACAAACTTCATCAGGACACATTTAAAGATGATAAGGAGCAAATTTAACATGAAAAAGATGCAGGACTGTAAGATGTAGTTATAGATTTTGTACAGACTTGTGTGCAAATTGAATAGAAAGCAACACTGATGCTGCTTTTGGCTGCCTGATTCAGCAAGAAAAACCAAATCAGTGGAATGACATTGTCTGATAATTTAAAAACTTGGCGCAGCTACCTCCTTGTTTGTGGTAAACGTTCATAATTTATGAGGCTGTCACCGGTTTCAGACTCTACGTCTGTCTTTTTGTCTCCATCTTCTCTTCCAAAAATGTACGTTCTTGTAACCCTCAGCAGATTCCTCTTAAAATCCACACAAACATACGCGCGCAACATCTTAAAACCTACGAGAGTGTCTCGAATATTTACATCACTGACATCCTCACAATACAAGCAGTCGCATTGGTTTAACACAACAGATGGAGACACTGAGGCGGGCATGGCAAAGAAGGAGAAAATAAGGGGATGACAGAGAGGATGAGAAAGAAGACGAGCGATGAGGTTCAAGAAAAGGCAGATGAACGAAGGAAACAGATGGAGGGAAGAAAAGAACTGGCAGATTAAACTAGTAGAAATGTAAAAGAGTTGCAACAAAGAAATACTCTCGTTTTATTAAGGGAATGATTCTCCTGGTATTAAAATACTAACAACTATAAACAGTCTTTTAAAGAATCAAAAAGCTCCAACAGGTGTACCAATTATTTTAAATAATTCTGCAAGAAAGAAAATTATTAATTGAGTCTAAAAGCAGGTTCAGCTTAGTGGTTATTTTTAATTTATGGGATTTGATATCTGGTACTGGTTCATGTCAAAGTCTTCGTGTTCGGGTCACAGAACCTCATCTGTTCTCCTCGACATGCTCAGCAGTGTGCATGTCAATATGTAAAACAGGCCACATATAAAGCATAACAGTAGAACGATGCTGTGAATATGTGAAAGAGCAACATGTCCATGTTTGTATCATGTAAAAAAAGACATTATTTAAAATGTGAACTTGATATTTTTCATACAAATTCAGTTTTTCTTACTATTTTATTTATCTTCCTAAAAGCTTGACCCTATTTCAAACACAATGTTATTGAAATGAATAGGATGCACCGATACTGATACTCGTATTGGGTATCGGGGTCGATACTCTGCAATAATTTCACAGAAAATGTTTATTTTTCACTTGAAATTTTAGTTTTGTGGTAATTTTTATAATTTTTTTGTTGTTGTATAGACTTCACCATCATTTGTCGTAACAAGCAGAGAAGAAAATAAAACCTGTCTTCCAATTCATTGCATTTTTTGTGTGGTAGGAGTATCGGCATTGGTACTCGGTATATCGACAAGTACTCAGATCCAAGTATCGGTTTGAAAAAATTGGTCTTGTTGCATCCCTAGAAATTAATATTTAAAAATGTACTTTGCAGAAAGTTTTTGCAGCAAATTGACATATTTATTTAAGTCCCGCCTCCAGATCATTTAAATCTGATTCTGTTGTCACTAACAAAACAATCTGTGAACCAAGAAGACGAAATACAAACAACAACAAACCAAAACATAATTTCAATCTTCTCAAATCATGTTGGTACGCCACCAGTTTTGTTGTCATTTTTTAACTAATAGATGTTTTGCAGATGGACTAATGTGGAGCAACACTTCAATCCCAGTTGATCAATTATTGTTTGTTCAAACTAATTCAGCTCCATGTGCATCAGTAATGTTTCCAACAGCAACAAATATTGTCTCTGATTTCATAATTCTTCAGTTCGACTCATATTGATAGTTCCTCCGGGTCCTCTTTAATCATTTTTCTCATGAGTTACAGTCTTGTATTGTCCTCCATTTCAATAAATTATCCGTCTTTATATAGAACATCTATTGCATGTTGGAACCTCCTAAACAATAAATAAAATGAGTTACAGTTTATGGATGGACGGTCGCAGTAATCAATACGAGAGGTAACAAGAGTGTATAAGATGTGCTGCTGGCTGTGAGAGATTGATGACGATGGTTGATGGTGAGCAGATGAGAGTGAGTAGAATGAGTGAGATTATTGATGGGTTTTTCAGTAGAAAGTGTGCCATCAAAGATGACAGCTGAACTCTTAAAATGTGGGATGGATGGACTGGAAGAGTGGAAGAGCTGATCATGATTGAGAACTGGGGACTTAGAGATGATGGACTTTCAGCAGCGTGACTGGAGTTTTTTTTTTTAATTAAAATACACAAAAAGTCAGTAAAAATACAAAATCCTAAGTATTTATCAAAGGAGGGAACACAGTTTAAAGGTCACAGATTGGCCAGAGCTTTGTGTTTGCTTGATTTTGATGTCCGAAGCTGTTTGTCTTAAAGAGGTCATTTCATACAAATTTCAGAACTTTCTGGTTATTTTTTAAGTATTAACCAGTAATATGAAACATTTTATATATAAAAAACGTCAGGAAACACTGATTAACAGACGTTTCAATCTGTCTGCATTAAAATTCGTGTAGTTCCGACTCGTTCCGTCAGGCTTCGAGCAGCAGCTTGTTAATATTCATTATTTGAATTTGCTGGACTCTGATTGGCTAACAAACTAGCCTATGAGAGCAAGGTATACTGTTTCCTGCCCCGCTGCGCATGGCAACGTCAGAAGTTGTGTCTTTCTGTTTGCTACGTCTTATGCTAACAGCTTTTAGCCAGCAGCATGCTAGGCTAGGTTTGAACTGCAGGAGCTGATGAATACTAACGAACAAAAGAGTTGTGATGCAACACATACAGGCCGTTCAGACTCGGGAGAACTCGGGTTTTATCGCCACCTGCGTAGTTTGAGAGATTAAAACTGATAGAGAAGTTGTTGATCTGTTTTCACACCCACTATGAAGGTAAGAACACCTGTGGAGCTAAAATATTCAACAGAAACCTCAGAAAAACTGTTTTTAATGGAAGGTCACTGTGACAAAGTTCATATAGAGCCAATGTTGTTTTCACATTTTTATATCATCCAGCAAAAATTCTTCAGAAAATCATTTCCAACATCAGCCAAGCTAGACTTTAGATGATGAATCAGGATATTTACTTTGATCAGTTTGACAACTTCAATCAAAAAATTTGGACCTGAAATAAAAGCTCTGAAAGTGTTGAAGCTCAAATATCAAACAATAAAACTTTATAAAGTCATCTGTCCTTTATGTTTCTCTTCCAAAGAACCAGATCTTCTAATATTTTAAAAGTGATCTTGAGCAATAATTCTTGCTCAGTTGAAGGTCTGAAGATTTTCTTTTGACTTTGGACATTTTTTCACTTGTCTTTAACCTAGGAACTGTTTTTCAGACAAAAACTTAATATTTAAGTTTGACACATAAATAATTTGGGAAAAAGAAATGAACCAGGGTTGTCTTGACACATTTCACACAAATGAGTTAAAAAAAACACTTAAAATGAAATGTTTAGAATAGAATAGAATAGAATAGAATAGAATAGAATAGAATAGAATAGAATAGAATAGAATAGAATAGAATAGAATAGCCTTTATTGTCCTTGTACAGTGTACAACGAAATTCTAACTTGGTGCAAAAATGTAAAAACAATCAAAACAATAAAAAACAATCAAGTATAGTAAAAAAAAACAACAAAGGGTTCTATTAAATGACACTATATACACTTATTGCACGTTGATCAATATGATCAGTAAGGTGTGAAATTTATGGGCTGATTTTATCGGATTTTGTTGTTATTGTTCACTACTGAGTCTGTTGGTCCTGGTTTTGTGTGACCTGTATCGTCTTCCTGACGGTAACAGGTTGAAGACAGAGTTACTGGGGTGGGAGGAGTCCTTAATGATGTTGCCAGCTCTGCTGAGGTAGCGAGAGTTAGCGATGTCCTCCAGGCTGGGCAGAGAGCAGCCAGTGATCCTCTGGGCTGTGTTGATCACTCTCTGCAGGGCCTTCCTTTCTGCCACTGAGCACCCCGCGTACCACGCTGTGATGCAGTACGTCAGGATGCGTTAGGTACGTTCTATCCGGGTGCCTATCACAAAAATACAACTTGTTCCCACAGTTTTTAGTAGAATCTATACAAAAATAACACCTATAGTACATACAAGAGGATTAAAAGAACTATGGTATAGTTATTGCTGAAATCTTAGCTTGCTGAAGATATTGCCTATTTCCTTAAAACATGACCTTCAGATAGTTTTGACTTGCTGTATATAGTTTCTCTGAGGTCTGACCCATCTTCTGTTCTCCAGTTAGCCACTCTTCTTCTTTTCAAACATACGTTGCAAAATACACGGTCATGTTCAGGTACAAGGATCAGACTGAAAATGAGTGAAAAAACTGCCAAACACGCCAAGAGACATGCAGAATGCCTGAACTATCAAGACCACTTTGCAAAAATAGAAAGTCTAGATCATCAGAAGTGAAATGTTAGGAAACAAATGAGAACTGTGTATAAACCGCCTGCTGCGTCAGAGCACAAACATCGGATATCTGTCATGTAGTGTTAGAGACCAGGATATCGCCAATGGGACCTTGGAGTTTGGGGGAGTGTTGAGAGGTCGGTGTAGATTAAGTTTGCTCCAGTGGATCCAGAAGAGGGTGAGATTCACAAACACATATATGTTGGGTTAAGTGTGATGGTTTTTATGTCACATTGTAGAAAAATCAGTGACATTTATACATGGTCTGATTCAAACCACCTCATGTGACACTCTGAGGTAAATAAACAGGAAGAGTTTGATTCGTGGCCTGATTCTGTCCATAGCAGGAAAATGGAAGAAGAAGTCTGGACTGAAGCACCAAAGCAGATGACATGACAGCTGAAAGGAGACTCAGAGAATGTACAAAGTTCCTGTCTGTCTGTTTGAGAGGAGAGCAGCTACCTGTTACTCACCAGTTACTGCTCCCAGGCGATGAAGGACAGTGACATCTGCACAAGGAGTGATGAACAAGGAATCGAGAGTTTGCTTGTGGTCTTTGTATGAACTCAGAAATGTGTGTGCACGTGCATGTGTGCATCTGTGTGCAACAGAAACGCAGTCGGACTTTGTGATCAGGGACCAGTGACACGCAGAAGGAGCCAAGACACATCAATCAGAAGAACAGGTGCTAACACGCTACCCTTCCTGTCTAATCCTGTCAGCCCGCATGTAGCTTGTTTCACCAGTCCTCCACCTGCTGGCCCTTCTCCTAGAAGTCACCAAAACTGACTGCTTGCAATAACTTCTCCTTTCATTTTGTACCATTTTCTCTGGGAGTTCTTCCAGTTCAAAAGGAAGCGGTTTACAGAAACATTCCTGCATGTGATCAGTCTCGACAGAAAATACAGAAACACAAAAAGGATGTTTGGTAATTTAAAAATACAAAATGGCAAACATCGTTTTAGAAATAAGAAGGTAAAACCCGCCAACAAAACAAACTGAATATCAGATAAGAAGAACTGTCTGAAACGGAACATTACAAATTCAAATCAGAATTTGTCAGTCTGCATCCACCAAATTGCTGTTACATTTATTTAAAGGGGGGGTATTATGCAAAATTGACTTTTTCAAGCTTTACATCATGTTATCATGTCGTTCCCTCGTTAAAATCATGCCTGAAATGTTTCTTTAGCTCATTTATGTATGTTTGAGTAATCTTTAGACACTCTCATGGCAGACATTTTGAAAGCCGTTTGCCTGATTCCTCCCAGAAACGCCCATTTCTCCTTGAAACGCCCCCGATATTTCGTTACCTGCCAAGCTCATGCCCACTGCTCCCCTCACAGAAGACCACCTCTCCCCTGCGTGTAACGCAGGCAGAGCAGCGGTAGCAGCAATTAGCAAACACCTGGTGGAACTGCGAGAGTGCACCTTTCCTGAGCTTATCTATTGACAACTTTTCTGGGCGCTTTTCATAACTCCAAAATGCCATCATGGAAGAAATGTATCTTTGGATGTCAAGACGGCTGCCCTCTTTTTAGTCTTCCAAAGAATGAGACTGTTTGTCAGAAATGGTTGGACTTCATTTATGGAAGCCACCCTCCTCCGAAAAAGATCTGTTTCATTTGTGCCAGGCACTTTAATGAGGATTGTTTTCTAAACAAAAGTTTATTGGACAGTGGATTAGTAACTAAGCTGTAAGTTAAAGACAATGCAGTTCCCACTCTCAGAACCCCTGAACGTCTTTGCAGCCAGGACCGGTAAGTTCAACTGCTGACACGTTGTTTTGTTGTTAGCATTTCTTAGCTTAACCTGTCCTACAATCGGTGTACTGTAGCTGGCTTTTGTGTTAGGTTCGGCGTGAAGGTGATGTTCCGCGCTGTCACGTTGTTTTGTTGTTAGCATTTCTTAGCTTAACCTGTCCTACAATCGGCGTACTGTAGCTGGCTTTTGTGTTGTTATGTTCGGTGTGAAGGTGATGTTCCGCGCTGTCACGTTGTTTTGTTGTTAGCATTTCTTCAGCGTGCTGAAGGGGGAGTGTCGGAAGGTCTTAAAGAGACAGAGGCCAATATTGAGGTGTTTGGAGCGGCCATGATGCAAGGGCAAAGGTTGGCAAAGGTCTTAAAGGTTGTTTTTTTTATTTACAGCTTTTACAGATCAACTTAAGGTAACATAGTCATTGGAGTATGCTACTGTGTGTCTGAAAAAAGCATAATACCCCCCTTTAAACATTAGTTTTTACATCACAGTTCCTTCAAAATTAGTGAAATATTTTCCAATTAAAGTTTCTTTTAGAGGTGATGCAGCTTGGAAAGCTTGAAAACCTCAAATTAAAAAAAAAAAAACATTGTTTGTACTGCATGTTAATTTTATTTGGATTCTTGTTTGAACCGGAAGATTCTTCTGCTTTATTTTGAAAAGCACAAGATGATTCTGGACCAGATTTCACAAGGTGTCCACAAAAAACAGCTCAGAACCATCAGAGCATGTAGTCAGAGAGTATCTGGGGAAGTCCTGTGATGGTTTGGACTGAACCTCCATGAATCTGTGTTGTTCTGGCACATTGCACAAATACTTGGATTGGGATCTAGGCAGTTTGGAGGATGGAAAAATGCCTTTGGCTCTTTTTCATGTTCTTCATCTCAATTCTTTTGAGACAAAGATCTGAGCAACGAGGAATTGTAAGCAGAGCTGCGTTCAGTTCAGTTCATTTATATAGCACCGATATACACTCACCGGCCACTTTATTAGGTACACCATGCTAGTAACGGGTTGGACCCCCTTTTGCCTTCAGAACTGCCTCAATTCTTCGTGGCATAGATTCAACAAGGTGCTGGAAGCATTCCTCAGAGAGTTTGGTCCATATTGACATGATGGCATCACACAGTTGGTGCAGATTTGTCGGCTGCACATCCATGATGCGAATCTCCCGTTCCACCACATCCCAAAGATGCTCTGTTGGATTGAGATCTGGTGACTGTGGAGGCCATTTGAGTACAGTGAACTCATTGTCATGTTCAAGAAACCAGTCCGAGATGATTCCAGCTTTATGACATGGCGCATTATCCTGCTGAAAGTAGCCATCAGAAGTTGGGTACATTGTGGTCATAAAGGGATGGACATGGTCAGCAATAATACTCAGGTAGGCTGTGGACCCTACCATCCAAATGTCGCAGCAGAAATCGAGACTCATCAGACCAGGCAACGTTTTTCCAATCTTCTATTGTCCAATTTCGATGAGCTTGTGCAAATTGTAGCCTCAGTTTCCTGTTCTTAGCTGAAAGGAGTGGCACCCGGCGTGGTCTTCTGCTGCTGTAGCCCATCTGCCTCAAAGTTCGACGTACTGTGCGTTCAGAGATGCTCTTCTGCCTACCTTGGTTGTAACGAGTGGTTATTTGAGTCACTGTTACCTTTCTATCAGCTTGAACCAGTCTGGCCATTCTCCTCTGACCTCTGGCATCAACAAGGCATTTCCGCCCACAGAACTGCCGCTCACTGGATATTTTTTCTTTTTCGGACCATTCTCTGTAAACCCTAGAGATGGTTGTGCGTGAAAATCCCAGTAGATCAGCAGTTTCTGAAATACTCAGACCAGCCATTCTGGCACCAACAACCATGCCACGTTCAAAGTCCCTCAAATCACCTTTCTTCCCCATACTGATGCTCGGTTTGAACTGCAGGAGATTGTCTTGACCATGTGTACATGCCTAAATGCACTGAGTTGCCGCCATGTGATTGGCTGATTAGAAATTGTGTTAACGAGCAGTTGGACAGGTGTACCTAATAAAGTGGCCGGTGAGTGTATATCCTCCTGAGACCCCGAGCTTTAGTCTGGTGTGAATTTTTAATTTGTTCTTCCTATTTGGATTTGGTGGAAAATTAAAACTCCTTTTTTTGTTACAAATTCTATGTAAAAAAAAAAAACTCTAAACAATTGAACATAATTTCAATGCACATTTGACTCAATCCTAGTTCTATTATTTAAGTCATTATCTACAGGGGCGGCAATGGCTCAGGCGGTAGAGCGGGTCGTCTGGTAACCGGAAGGTTACCGGCTCGAATCCCCGCTCTGCCCTGGTCAGTTCATCACAGGGCCACATGAAAACAGACAATCACTCACACCCAGGGACAATATGTAGTTACCAGTTCATTTATCATGGATATTTTCAGTCTGTGGGAGGAAACCAACACAGGCACAACATGCAAATTCTGGTTTTGAACCCACAACCTTCTTTCTACAAAGCAACAGTGCTACCAACTGTACCACCGTGCAGCTGAGCTTTGAAATTATCGAAGATTTAGCAAATTAACAAGAAAAAATATACTATTTAATCTCATTATTGCTGTTTTTAAATTAATGTTAGAAATCTTATTGTAAAAATAAAATGTGACATCACTGATTTATTCTCTTTAAGTTCTGCTTGAACATAATTCCAACTATCCTGACCAACATTTTGTGGCCAAAACCTGCTGATTCTCCAAAGAACTGTATTACCCGAACACGGAGAACTGAGTCATTATGGCTCACTGTGGCGCATCCATCCATCCCTTTTTTTAACACAATGACTCTCCTGTCTCCCTCTGAGCTCCGTGAAATATAAACAGACATTCACAAAATGCAGCTCTCAAAATCCTCAGAGACACTCTTCATCCAACCATTTTTAACCCCCCCCCCACTCCCCTTCTCCTCTCCATTCATATATTCTCTCGCTTTGTGCTTTTATTTCATGCTCCCTCCCTTTTTTTCCTGCTCTTCCACTTTCCTGTCTTTTATTTTTTCTAGCGTTTCTCCCAGTTTTCTTTTAGCGTATCTTTGCTTTGTGGGAGGTGAAGGTTTTAAATCACCCATGAGATGCATTCTGTCTGCGACCCTCATGAATCTGAGTCTCACAGACGTGTTTCATTTTCTCCCTTTATTTCTTTTTCGTGATTTTTCTTTATATCCCCGAATCTATAAGTAGGGCACCCCCCCACACACACACACACACACAATTCCCACCACTCTCCACTGCTAACCTCATGCATTGTCCAGCTTTCCTCTATTTTGTCTCCTCTCTGGCTGCACCATCTATTCCTTACAGCAGCTCTGTCTCGTTTATAAAAGGTGTTCCATTTCACACAATGATCCTAAGGTTATAATCGGCATAATTTGTCTCTTTTTTTGGAAGTCTTAGGCAATTGTATTTCAGTTTAATGTTCTAAAATGACTGCACAACATGAAATTAAGAGTTTCTATGTAAATTTGGTCCAATTTGTGCTTTAATGAGTCACCGTGTCTTCTTATTTAACTGAAAGGAAGCAGGAAGCAGCTTCACGAGCACCATCGACCTGCTCAACCACCAGCAGCAACACATACAACTCTGCACTTTTTAATAATGTCACATATTACCCAAGAGGCAGAAAAAGACATTTTTTCTTCTGTGCCACGCATATAGAAAAGATTGCATGTGAGCTGCTTATTTAAGGAATAGTTCAGATCATTTGCAGTGAGTTTCTGTAAAAAGATTATGAAGAATTAATTTTTTACCTGTTGTAGGCAACTTTTTAAATGAATTTTGGAGAAAGAACATTCAGCTTTGACCTGACAAACAGTCTAATAGCTGGTAGAAGCAGGATCAAGATTAAGGTGGATTACCACATTTTTTTTATTTAAAGACTATTTTATTACAGATTTACACTGCAGTGAGTTTCACGACATGTTTCTTTTAATAGAAACATCATAAATTTAAAAACATAAATGTGATATGCAACAACTAGCTTGGTCGTTTGCTTTTTTCTGCTGAAAATAAATGCTTATCTAAATAATATAATGTGAAATTTGTAAACTAAAGTTTGTATAAAATGATCTGGTATTTTTTTATCATAATTTGGCAAATATCCACTTTGTATCAAACCACGTAATTCTGGTCAAATTTATTCTTGTTTCTCCAAAATTAGGCCAAGTCTACACTTCTCCTGTATGTTAATCGTTTTTGTTTGTGTGATTTTGAATAAATGTACACAAAAAATCCTCTGAAATAACCAGCATTGCCACAAAGTGTTAAAAACATCCACATTAAAGATGCAGAGAGTGAACTCTTAAGTTATAGAAATTTAGAATTTTTTTTCGTTTATACCGTTTAAAATTTCTTCTCAGCTTTTAGCTTTTTCAGAACATGATCAAAGTTCAATGGCTATGAAAGTGGTCATGTGTGAAGTTGGCTGCTAACAGTGTCTCTACAGAATTGAAAGGAGAGCAACAATGTTTGTGTATTTCTTATTAAAGAAATATTGGTCTTATAATGCTCCAGATTTCTTTTTTTACTTTTGAACATTTCATTTGTAAAACAACTTTGTAAGTGGGTGAGAAACTGAGGAAGGCTTATGATTGGTCAGTCGATGTCACGTGATCGGGCTGCGCGCACATGTGCACATCATTCCCTTTCTCAACATCTGGGAGTATGTACGGTCTGAGCAGCCTGGGTCTCTAATCTGCAAGAAACATCAGCGACATATGTTGCTGGATTTGTTGCTAGGTGATTTTTTGGGGAAAAAAAAAGTTGTTAGAATTAGCAACAAAGTTGGCAACAGTGGTTACATCATTGTTATTAAAAAGCTCCAAACACTCAATTTGTTTATTGAAGGGAGGTGCTCAGATTATCTGGGACAGAGTGGGCGGGGCCTACAATTGTTCAACAAAACCATCCACAACAGGTATGATATTAATTATCTATAATCTTTTCACAGAAACTCACTTTAGAAGATCTAAACTATAATTTTAATAAACATCGTGCCCAGAAACGGCAACATCCCTGAGACAATGGTTCATCCTGTCTCAGTTTTATTTTGGTAATTCCTCCTGCAGTTCTGTGAATGATAAACAGACACAGAACAAAAAAAAAAACATATAAAAAAATCAAAGTTAATTCTCTGAAGGTCCCTTTTCTTTCAAGTCCCCCCAAAAGTAAAACATATATATCTGGCAGGCATCAGAAGAAGCAGGTAGGGGGGATGGGAGTGTGTGTTTGTGTATTCCTATTCATGCAGAGTCCTCACAGAAACTTGCGCTGCACGTTAGGATGTAAGTGTTGCTCTGAATGTTGAAACACACAGCCAGAGGTGAGTTAGATGAGGCGATAAAGATGGAGCTGGTAAATACCAGCGAGTCTGAGCGATGGGAAACAGACTGCCTGCCTGATGGGAGGAGGAAGCTTCGTCTCTCACCTGCCAGAAAATATTATCAATGGTGTTGCCCAGGAATCCTTCCCTGTTGTCAGACGACAGCAGCTTAGGCCCGAGTATCGTCATGAACTCCTCAAAGTCCACCTGTCCGTCCCCTGCAGGTGGACAGGAGACGTCAGACAGAAAGCTCAACAGAATCAAAGCACATATCCTGAGGATTAAAAAAAGTGCATGCATGAGTGACGGTGTTTTTATGTCAGTGAAGGGAACATTTGGTGAGTTTGAACTTGTTTCTATCATGTATTCTGCAGCAGCAGTTCATGATGTCCATCAACAGCCTGAACAACTTCATAACAGCATCTTGTAAAACAACAGGTGGGTTTATTTCAAACACTTGTATCTGTTACCATGACTGATGTAAACTTATCGATTCACTAAATGTTCCGTTCATGAGCAAACGAGGAGCTTCAGCGCAGGAGAACGTCTTTTACCAACTTGTAATTTGTCATCAATTTTCTTGAGGATTTAGAAAAACACTTAGACTATCAATACATTTTATGTATTTGTTGTTTCTATTAGAGTTTCATGTTTTTTTGGGCCACAGATGTTTTTGAAGAAATTCAATTCATT
Organism: Pachypanchax playfairii; assembly: GCA_006937955.1. Lineage (NCBI taxonomy): Eukaryota > Metazoa > Chordata > Actinopteri > Cyprinodontiformes > Aplocheilidae > Pachypanchax > Pachypanchax playfairii. Next base: position 1,365,932 of record SSNP01000097.1, read on the forward strand.
TACACAGTTTTCACAGAAATTGTTTTGGAAATGATAAAAAAAAAACATAAAATGAAAAAAAACCACCTGTAATACAGAATATTATGTGCTTCTCTGCACAACCTGAATCACTAATTAAAGAGTAGCTCTGAATTAACAAACTGTTAATCTTATTTAAGATTATTTAAAGCTTAAAAGCTTAAAGAAGAATCATTTCAGATATCAGCGGATCATGAATTCTTAAGCATGTGTTTTAAGATATAAAATGTATCAGGAAAACTCTGCCGGTTGTGATATGGAGATTATGGAAGTCGGAGGTTTGCAGGGTTTTAACCGAGATACCATCTTGGCTCAGAACAAAATTCGGTACTGCTCTCAGGTGGTCAGTTGCTCACGGAGGCAAAAGCAAAAAAAGCTTTTAGCTTTGACCTTTGATATTTACGGCACGCTGTGAAATCAAAAGCCAAAAGCATTCAGATAAGAACCAGCTGACAGAACGACGGGACTGTTTCTGATGCAGGAGTAATTGCATCTTTCTGGAAATTACACATGAAGCAAAAGTTGAAGAGGAAGGAGCAGATAAGATTTTCAAATGTTGTTATTTTTATCATCTTGCGGTAAATTTGTTTTGATAGTTCACCAACTGGTGCTCTTCAGATCTTTTAGAAACAGTTAAAACAAACATTTTTATTTATAAAACTACTAAAAGTGAAAAAAAAGACCACTCAAGTCAGTGTGTATTTAATTTGAAACATTTTCATTTTTTAAAAATCCTTCATAATGAAAAGGAGGCTGGATGAGTCTTGTTTGTTTTGTTCATACGTGTGTGTCCCAATGTCTCACCATCCATGTCCAGTCTCTGCATGATGATGGCCAGCTCCACTTCGCTGGGCATGTAACCCAGGGAGCGCATGGCCATGCCCAGCTCCTGCTTGGAGATGAAACCATTCCCATCTCGATCCAAAACTCGGAACGCCTCACGGATCTCTGCACAGAAAATGCACAACATGTCTCTGTGCCCTTTGAGAATACGAGACACACATTTTTGACAACGAAAACAGAAGTTAAATGGTGAAAATGAAGCTCCTCTTGATGGTGAATCTGTTCTCGCTGCATCTGAAGCTTCAAAGTGTTGCAGAAGATGTGAAGGAGTCAGTGAACGCTTTCTTCTTTTCTACTCTTTACTTTGTGAACATTTTACATGTTTTGATCCACTACAAGTCTCTGCCTCACAGCAAGAAGGTCACAGGTCCAATACCCAGCTGGTGCCTTTATTCTCTCTGTGTGCTCCAACCACAATCCAGCCACATGCATGCTAGATTTGTTAAAGACTATAAATTGGCTTGTGTGTGCTTGAGGTGTGTGTGTGTGTGTGTTTGGGGGTGGGCTTGTTGTTCTGACCTCCTGAAGACCAGTTTCCAGACATTTACTATCTTTCTGGGGTCCAAGGGTTTTTGTGGGGACCGAAGCCTGGTCCCCATAAGGGGGACTCCCCTTTTTAGGGTTAGGGGTTAGGTTTATAGGTATGGTGTGAATAGAGTTTTAGTTAGTCTTAGGGTTAGTTATAGATCAGTAATGGTTAAGGTTAGGAAAAGGGTTTGGGTTAGGTATAAATCTAGTTACTAAAATCAATGGAAGTCAATGGACGGTCCCCATAAGGATAACAAAACACACTTGTGTGTGTGAGACACGAAGAAGAAAACATAAATGAACAGAATTTATTTCTTTGTCTTCATCCTGAAAAGTCTGAACTGGGTTGTGACTGATGACTGATTGTTTCTGTTTGTTTGTGTCGGTGTGCGACTAATGAGGTACATTTTTTATCAGTTCAGTTTAATTAATTCAGTTTCAGATTCTAATTCTCCAAAGAAATCTTCCTGTTAGTCAAAAGGTTTTTTTCTTTATTCCTGTATAACTGAAATCATTTGGATTAAGTGTCATTTATTTAGTCTTTTTGTCAGTTTTCTACTCGATGTTTTGTTTGTTTATTTTTCTCATTTTTGCTTCATAATGTCTGTTATTTATTTGCCAGTGCTGCTAATTAGATGACTAATTCCCAAAGATTGAATAGGAGAGGATTTAATCAGTGGTTCATATCCAAAATGATTTATATGATTTTGATACAACAAATAATTATGATGTTATTTTCTATATAATGAGGATTTTATTTCCCTCTTGGTAGCAAAATGTGGTCTGAATAAAAAAAACTAAATGTGTCTAACCTTAAATGGGTTTTGATCACAACTATTCAGTCAAGCAAGTTCATGTTTAAATCGAAAAAAAAACATTTCACCAGACTTGAACTTTACAGCGTTTCAGCTTGATTTTTAAAAAAAACAACTATCTTTACAGCTCAGGTTCAGTCTCTTTGCTTTCAGAGATGTGGAGAACTGCAACATGTTTTCTGTGATAAATCTTCCATGACCACGAGCTGCTCTGGGATCAAACGGCAGATTGATAAATTAACTCAAGAGCAGGTTGGATTCCTCTGGGAGCTGAAGCTGGTGGACACAAAAGATCCTTCCACAAAGCTAAATTACAACAGCAACCTCGCGACGAGTGTGAGAGGACCGCATGTTTGTTCACCTCAGTGAGATGATAATTTTTGTGTAGCTGTTGCACTGCTGGTAACTTAAACTCAATAAACCAAACAGTTTAAACTCTAAATACAAAACCAAAAACAAACAGTTTATCTTAAACTTATCATGTATTAAAAACTGAGATAAAGACTGATAAAAACAGAGGAATCTGTTAAGACACAATCAAACATTTGATAAAACATGCAGTAGCCAAGAAGTGACAGAGACATGATGGTTATCAATGTCATTTTAACTCCAGATTTAGTCTGATGAATTGGGTTTGCAACAACTCCATAAAAAAATTATTTGTGTCTTTCATGTATCTTATATTTGTTTTGCTAAAACACATGAATCTTTCTGTTCCAAGATTTTAAGAGGTCATTTCACGCAAATTGTATGACTTTGTGGTTATTTCTGAAGTATTAATCTATAAAATGAAACATTTTTTATCTAAAAAAACAGCGCACCGAGTCTCTTCCGGTTTGCTAAGTCTTTATGTTACAGCTTTTAGCCAGCAGCATGCTAGGTGTGGTCTTAACTGCGGGAGCAGCCGAATACTAACAAGCAAAGGAGCTGTGATGAAACAAATACAGGCCGTTCGAACTGGGATGTTATCGCCACCTGCGTAGTTTGAGAGATTAAAACTGAAAGAGAGGTGGTTGACCTGTTTTCACACCCACTATGAAGGTAAGAACACCTGTGGAGCTAAAATATTCAACAGAAACCTCAGAAAAACTGTTTTTAATGGAAGGGCATTTTAAATGGATTTACTAAGTCATAAACTTTGAGTGAACCATCCGACTCTGGACTAGTCCCTGCAAGCATTAAAATTCCAGAAATAATTATTTCCACATGTGGCGCCTCCATGATTTAAATTCCCATTTACTTCAACTTATTGGTAATTTCTCAACATCTTCATAACTTATAGTTATTTTTTCTTTAGAATGAAAAATTATAACAAAAGTCTAACATACTGGATTTTTCATTTTAATTCAATACCATTCTGAGTTAAAAAACAAAACGTGGAGTACAAGTTAGTGAAATTTGAGACTGGTCTCTTCAGTAAACTTTCTTTCATATTGATCTAAAACTTTTTGTTGAATAACAATAACATAAAGTATGTATAATTATATATTAGATGCTATAATCTAAAAGAACAATGATAATAAAATTGGCACTTGCCACATGTAGTATTTTGATCCTCAAACAGAGGGAGGAAGACTGTCAAAGGATTCAGTATAACTTTGGAGGAAAGTACTAATCCTGTTAAAGAGGTAGAGCTCTCAGAAATCTGACATATTTGGTTATTATAGGGTTAACTAGAAAAATAAATATGTTTTTCAAGGTTGCAGATGAAGAATAATATCTAGATATGAAGAATGATTGGATGTGACAAAAACGGACTGTTCAGTTTTAGAGTAAAACTTGATCAAAACTGTCTCTGTTCAGTTCTGATGTTGCCTTGATAGCTCAAACACTATCAGTGAATTTTACAGTTTTGTTTTAGATTGCAGGAATCTGGTGTGCAATTTAAGTGAGATCAACTAACTGCAACGGAGGAAGTTTCTCAAACAAATTGTGTTTTTATTGTATTTTTACAGCTTCATAAATTTTCATCCAAAACAACAGCACTGTGTCGTCCGTGGTACCAGAGAAATCTGTGTGTCTACGTTAATGATTAACCGATTTTTGCAGGTCTGTGAGGAGCTGAAAGGTGCTTCCCTGAAGTTGATGAGAGGCTTTCCCATTAACTGGAAGTACCGCAGCGTCTCTCTCAAACAAATCAAGGTGAGAATGAACTCCCACTCTCCCTCTCGCTCTCCTCCAGCAGCATCTTTCACTCACTTTTACATTTTTACATCCTCACTGTATTTCACAAACCCTGAGGGCTCTGGACCGATCCGTCCACACACAGCAGCATCACTGCCAAGAACATTTCCGACTCTCTCCTCCCACGTACAAAGGAAAAAAGGATTCCTTCTAACTAGTAGTTGTAACTAAACAGACACAATTTGAAAAACATATGTCTGTTTGTGAAGCAGAAATACTCAAACCAAAGAGACACTTCTTGCAAAATGCTGCAGTCAGTCTCCAGATAATTACCCATCAGTCAGGGGACAGGCATTTACTGACAAGATGACGGGTCGTCCGTCCATCCATCCATCCATCCATCCATCCATCCATCCATCCATCCATCCATCCATCCATCCATTATTTTTTTATCTCTGCACATTTGGATGGGAGCAATCTGATGTAATTTCATCTGACATTTAGCAGCTGAGTAAATCTTTATCTTAAAAAAAAACACACAATTTCAATGGATTTCACATGAAGTCACCTCCTCGTGTGCTTCATTAATATTCTCATCCTGATGTGCTGCTCCTTACTCTCTCTGAGTCTGATCTTATGTCTGTTTTCTCTGTATGTTTCATAAAAAGACTGAACTTTAGTCAAGCACAACCCTCTCCCAGCCCATAATAACCCCCCCCCCCCCCACACCTCTCATGACCAGACTCTCCAGTGCCACGCCGCTGCGGCCGCCTCTCTTTTCCCGCTCACTCAACGAAGTGAGAATCAGAAGCGAGCTGTTGTGAATGCAGGCGAGTGTGTTCCCTCCCAAAACAAACTGAGATCCATTTGTATGCAGCTCAACAGTGAGGACTACATTTTCAATAGGGTACAAATGAGCCGCTCCCTGATGTATTGCTGTTCAGTGCATGTGAGGCTGCAGCCCTGCCTGAGCCTGGTTGTGTATTATAAAGTCGAGCCCTCAGGATTGTACACGTTCTCACTGTGAACAATGAAATGCCTCAAAAATGCAGAGAAGGTTCGAGGCCATTTGATGCTGGGGTGATTAACAATCTCACGCAGATGATCCTGGAGGAACCTTCAGCAGCTCTCTGAAGTCGGATTAGAAGTTTTCAAACGCTGGCAGCAACTTCCAACGTAGATATTTTGTCCAGATCAAAGAAACTCGCTGTCTGCAAGTGATCAGTGACTCACAGTGACTAAGAAAGTGCTTCATCAAAATGTCTGGAGTCCAAGAGTCCAAATTTAATTTATGTGAAAGCTCTACATAGATTCAAACTACTTCCTTTTTGTTTTTGCTGCCCTTGACAAACAAAACACAGACGGAGTCCAACCAAACTAAAGATGATGGCACTTGTCAGCCAGTGCAGCAGCTCTGTGTTCAGAGAGCAAAAAGTTTCCATGTAAACTGGGTTGAGTCGAGCTGCGCACAAGGGACGATGGATTAAAAGATTTATACAACAAAGTGTTTCATAGCAAAGCACATCAGAGCAAACTACAACAGGCTGTACGTATAAATGCAAACAGCAAACAGGGCTGAGTGAGAGACTCGTGCTCAGTCTTCACTCTGTGACAGGATTAGCTGCTTCTTTCCCAATCAAAGCAAAACAATGTCAGAAACAAAACATATATGCAGTTCTTGCAAGAGTTTAATTTGCAAAAACATAAACATAAATGAGCAGTGCATGAGGGGGAATGCTTTTTTTCTGTGTCAAGCGATGCTGATCTCAATAGAAACACCAGTTTGTTATCGCTTGCTGCTGAAACATATTTCATGAACCACTAGATGAATTTTAATGAAACTCTCGTAAAGTCTTCATCAGATGTGTTAACTTTTGGGGTCAGCCTCATATAAAATGGCCACCATCGCTACTTGATCTTAGCAAACACAAAAATGACAACAACTTGCTCAGTTTCACAGATATTTAGCAATAATTCGCGAAATCTTGAGATTTTCAGTGTGACATCACATATTATTTTAAATTTTTGACCAAAACAGCTATAATATAAGATTAGTTGGTGGGTGGCGTTCTTTTCAAGGAACGCCAGGACTTTATTTCCTTTCATGTTTTTGAATGTTTGGATCTTTGATTGTAATTATTATTTACTGGCCAAAGTAATCACAGAGGATGTCGGGATCAAATAACAACAAGTCATAAACAGTCACATCATTTGTAGCTGTGTGTGGTGTAATGATGTCGAGGCAAACTGTGAGGGCAATCAGCCTCTGAAGGTTCTGCAAACCCAATCGTAATCCCGAGACTGATGTGGATGTTTACAACAGGATTGAGCTGTAATGTTATTTTTCAATTTTGTTGACTAATTTTACTAATCTGAAGATTTGTTCACAGCCTGCTCGTGAGCCACTTGTCATGTTTGGTTGGTTGCAGTGAGAACAAATAGCTTCACTTAAGCTCAGATTATTGATGTTAAGTCTTACTTTCAGATGATTTTTATGTTTTTTTTTTCCTGAGAACTGGTAACATCAATTTCCGTGCATGATCAAATATAAATGGAAAATTTGAATTAGGATACTACTACATATTTAGATTTGATTTGACTACATATTCAGTGGCATCCTGTCAGGCTCCACTTCATTCTGAGTCTTCTGACTGATTTTATTTCCTAATCTCATTAATTGGAAACCAATGCATCCAGTCAAGCGCCGGCAAAATGGCTAAATGGAAAATCGTCACCTCCGGAGAATTGGAGCGTTGTAAGTGCATTGTTCCACCAGCAGACCATTAATTGTCTGTACCTCACACTTTGTTCTGCATCCACACGCTCCCCTCCTCCCTCCTCTCCCCGCCGGTCGGCACACTTACCTCCCAGCTCCTCAGTGGAGAGGCTGGTGAGCTGGAAGGCTTCGCTGCCCTCGGTCAGGGAGCTGCTCAGGTAGTTGTCCGGATAGAGCAGTCCCGCCCGCACATGGTGGAATGGCATCTTCTCCCTGCAGATCAAAAAAACACAGGCATTATTTTTAGGTGTGTGTTAGAGGGAATTAAAAAAACACAGTGTTTGTTGAAGATTAAAGAAAATCATTGCTGTTTACATAGTTTTTAAGTGGAGGAAAAATAGTCTGGATTTTGTTAGTGTTGTATATTGGCCTACTCTGGTCGTTTTAATCCTTAAATATCATTTTTTTCATGTGGTACTAACAGCTGAGTTTTTATGAAACATTTATAAATATTGCTTTTTATCATGCATCTCCCGATGTCCTGTTTTGTTGATAAAAAAATAAAGAAATAGCCAGTCAGTCATTTTCTTTACCAGCTTCTTCCTGTTCAGCACTCTCAGAAATAGAGGTACGAGACAAGGACATTTTTGTACCTATAGGGAAATTGTTTTAAAATGTTCCCTTAAAAGTACAATATTAGTCTTTAAAAGGTCATAAATGTCCCTCTGAGGGTTCAAATTGATATAAAGTACAAATTTGTACCATTTCAACTGCACCTGCAACCCTGGTCAAGGCTGGTTAATCTCAATATTATTAAGTTTCTTCATTTTCAATATTATGTTTCAGAATGTTGGTTTAAGACTTCAAAATGTGGCATAAATGGACGTTTCTTGTCGCTGGGGGTGTACCCTGCAGTCCAGATCCATTTTTGTACCTTATGAAGTTGTTCCACTAAAACAGTAAAATTATGCCACAGTTTGAAGTCTTAAACCAACATTCTGAAACATAATATTACAATATTGAAAATAATGGATGAAACTTAATAAAATGGAGATTAACCAGCCGTGACCAGGGTTGCTGGTGCCAGTTGAAATGGTACAAATTTGTACTTTATATCAAATTGAACCCTCAAAGGGACATTTCTGACCTTTTAAAGACCAATATTGTACTTTTAAGGGAACATTTTAAAACAATTTACCTATAGGTACAAAAAGGTTCTTGTCTCGTACCTCTATTTCTGAGAGTGAGGGTTACATGGAGCCTGTGTCTCCAGCATGTCAATGTGTGAGAGGCGGGGTCACACCTGGACAGGTTTATGACACAGGTCCATCAAAGGGCCACATATAGACAAACAACTACTCACACGTAAAGGGTCAATATAAAGTTTCCAATTAACCCATCACTCATACTTTAGTTCTGAGAGAGGAAACCCAGACATGCACATGGAGAACATGCTAACTCCATGTAGGAAACCTGTTCTGGTTTCAAACCCAGGACCTCCTTGCTGCAAGGCAACAGTACTACTAACTGCACCATCACACAGCCATGATAAATGTACATAAGTTTAAAAAGAAAAACAGCAAATTAAATTGAATTAAGTAACAAGTAATTAATGTAGGTCAGATTTTAACACACTCCGTTTCTTATAAGCCTTTTTAGAAATAGAACAAATTGTGTTTGTTAATATTTGCTAGTCTTCTGAATTCAATCACAGTGGGGGAAAAAAAATCTGTAATCAAATTGAAATTCAGTGAAATCGCACACAGACAGACAAAACAAATAAGAATGCTGATTATTAACGATGAAGATCTTCTTTTCTGTAGCTCTTAATTCTTTCACCAGTTTTTGTCTCCACAGAGGAGAAAATCCAGTTGGCTGTTGTTTCTAACCCTCCTGTCAGATCTGCTGACTCCCTTTTCCCTCTGGACAATCCTCAGCTGTCGCCTCAACCAGAGATTCCAGCCTGTGGCAGAATGTCAATCAGCCACAACCTCTGTCGTTACACGATCAGAGGGATCCTCTGCTTTCATTTGTGAGAGTTGGTACAGCGGACTCGTCCTGTGTTAAAAATTTGACCTTTTGGTGATAAACCCCTTATTAGATTTGTACCATTCATAGCTGAGCGTATAAAGAGTAGAAAAACCAGCGAGTTGGAGGGATGGAAATCTCAAGAGTGTTTTGTGATGAAGCAAGAGGAGAGATAGTGATAGAACAAAGGAAAAAAAAGAGAAAAGCTTACTGTCCTCTCTTTTTGAGAGGAGATTTTGACCTGAATCCATGGTGGATCTTGGAATCAGAGCAGATAGAGGATAATGATGTAGAGACTGTAAAAATAAAACGTAGGATTGTCTGCTCTGATGATCTGTGGAGAGCACCAGGTGTGAAATCGGAGAGTCTGAATGAGGCAATGATAGACAATGCTGTGTGTGTGTGTTTGTGTGTGATATGAGATTTATGTTTATACACGGGTTGACTCCTGCATCACTGAACATTAAAGTCACTCAGGTCACCAGCGGTTCTCCAGACAAACATTTCAACCAATTTAGTTCATGTGTGTTCTGCTGCTTTTATTATTACATGTTCTCACAGTAAACTCTTGTTGAAGGAGAGAAGAACTGCAGGATGTGGTTATTTATCCAAAGCAGGAAAACTTCCGTTTAATTATAAATGACTAAATTTAAAGGAATATGGTTTATTTAAGGTACACTGAACATCAACTCTCTCTGCAACTGTACTGATGTTATTCAGTCCAATTAAAGGTGGTATATGCAACATTTTCATTAAAAGCTATATTTATAACAAAATAATGCCTCCACGGGGTGTTTAGAGGGTTGTAGAATGAAAATACAGCTGTTCCTTTAAAAATTATATTTTAAGTAAAATATTATAAAAAAATTATATTTAGCGGGCACGACGTTGGCATTTTGTTAACATCTACCAGCCAATAGCTGGCAGAGCAGCGGGCACCATTTTGGGTTGCCTAATACCGTAAATAATCCAGCACAGTGAGGCTGGTACTGTGGAGTCTGCAGGTCAAGCAGCTGGGAGCACCGGGGACATGTGGTGATTATATACCTTATTTGCTTGCCATAGGGATTCCTCTGGGGTTTCTCATGTGACGAGCAAGTTCTGTGTGGAAACGTTTTTATTAGCAGCTAGCTAACACGTAGCTGCAGCATGTTGGTGAAGTGGAGGAGCTTCGGGCCACGTTTTGGACTGGAAGACACACCACGGAGGATTTTAATGCTTTTTTTTAACTTTATTGGATAAGTGAGGCGTGCAGGATGAGGTGTGGGAAGGAGAGATTTTTGGACTTTGTGGAAGTTGTGAACTCTTTGCCACGGACTGAATCGATGACTGAGCTTCAAACAGGTAGGAGCTGCTTTTATCAGAGTCAGTGTGTGATCAGCGGGGCTGGAGAGCATGATTAGTGAGCTGAACTCATGATATTTTATTCGGATTGGGGATCAGAGTGGGTTTGGTGAGGAATATTCGGCCTGAGCATCGGAGCGCGTGCGGGGGGTAAACGAGCCTGGCACCCAGATGGCTGAAGGCTTTGTGCCGTGTTATTGTGTTCTGAGTTCCATATCCCACCTTTAAAACAGTCCAATTCAGTAGAGTTTGAAACCTTTTAAATCCAGTTTATTATGATTTAGTTTAGTGTTTAACATTGTTTAAAATCCAAGAGGTCTGGCTTATTAATGATACAGGATGATAGTAAGTTAACCAAACAGTATAGTAGATTCCAAACTAGATAATTAAGAAATGTGTCAACATAAGTGGCCCTGACGTGGACTGGTGTCCCAGCCAGGTCGTTCTCACCTCTTCTCTCATGACCCCTTGAGACAGGAACTCAAAACAGGATCAAGCTGGAAGAAGAAGATGGATGAAACAGCCGGGTATTTTATTTTGTTCTCATTTATAAATGGAAGTGTGAATAAATGTGCTCTTTTGGTAACAGCTCAACCATAAAACTTCTTCCATTATGATAAGTTATTTTATTGTATCATTTATTCCCATTTAATATATCAGGTTTTTCATGTGAAAAATCATGAGCGATATTCTCATGTTTTGAATTTTAAAAATTTCCCTGCATTTTTCTGCCCATATTTCATTCGGCACAATTATTTTGAGACGTTTCACTTTATCTAAATGTCTTATTTTTATAAGAACATGAATGCGAAAACTAATAAAATGATTTTTTTTTTCAATGCAAGCTAAAATCCCCTAAAATCTCTCTTTCCTTAGCTGCGCATATTAATCAGAATGTAACATTTTTGTGCTCTAGAGACAAATTAATAAGACATATGACATGAAATCAATACGAGAATGTATTTCAACAGTCCATCTGCTCACACAATTGTTCATCTGACAGAAAACACCCACTCAGTCAAAATCCAGCAGACACTCAAAATTACCTAAATCAGTCACACTGATTCTGTCGGCTTCATCTGTCACTCTCTGTTATTTTCTCTTGTATTTTTGGATTGCAGGATTTCTTCAGCTTGTGAAAACACTGACTGTTGTCAAAGAGACGGTCATGAGAGCTGAAAGAAACTGATTTTTAGCAAAAAATGCATCTGATCAGCTTTGTTACTGTTGACGACAGGAGAAGGAGGGACATGAAAACAGACAGGTGAAATCCCTGTGGCTGACTGACAGTGTTTAAACTCTGGGGTCACCTGCAAACCAGGTAGCCTCGATTCAAGGTGACGAAACCGAATTTAAGCCTAAAGGAGAAGCTCGAATGAAGGAAAGGGATGAGTGAGATGGAGCCAAAAGTTGGACGGAAAAGAAAACCAGGTTTTTTTTTTCTTCTTCACACTTTTAACACATTGTCCCAGTGGAGGAAAATGCATTACTGGATTGGCAGAAAGGGGTCACAACAGTTTTATCCCCTCCCACAGCAGCAGGCCACCGCTACAGTTCTAATAGGTAACATCAAACTTTCAGATTACAGGAAACACACTGTTCCTGCTCAGACACCAATTAATCACAGAAAAAATTGAAGTCTGTGGGATTAAACTACATTCATGGCTTCTTCCTTCCTTTTAGATAACAGGTAAAATCACCCAGTTCTGTTTACTTCAAGGTTGCTCTGCACGTCTCCTTAGAATAAACATGACGAAAACAAAATGAGCTCTCAGGTCAGCTGAAGCTCCTCTTTTGGATGAAGCTGCTTCTCTGTGATTCGTCATGTCGCAACAACCGCACGACAAACAAGATGGAGCAAAGGGATGAATTTTAAGGATTTAAGGAGGACACGTCAACAAGTACACAACAATAACATCGTTTCTTATTAGATTGAGAGACTTTTTATAAAATAACATGGTCGTGCTTTCCTGCTTCTGCACACGTCGTCAGCATCCCAGTGAAGTCACCTTGGGCAAATGGAGCCAGTCACAGAACAGCTGTGATCTCAGCTGTCTTGCTCTAACCCATCAAGCCTGCATCCTAAAAAACAAATCCCGGAGAAAGGCGCTGCACTGGTTGCCCACCCTGTCCCCTGCAGAAGTTCATTTTGGGTCACACAGCTCATTCGATCTGACCCAATCATCTGCTGGAACAGCTGATCATCGCTGCATGTGGACAAGCGTTTCCATCTGTCAGGAAAGATCCTCAAAGGATCCTCGGACATCATCATGAGCTGATGGGCTGCAGCACATCTGCAGAAGAGGGAGCACAGCTGGAGTCCGACAGTCTGAAGCTCCAATCTGAAACTACATGTCAAAACCAAAGCATCAACAATCTTTTTTTTTCCCCCCTCTCACCCACGCAGACACACGTGCACAGACTCAAGCACCAAATGATCAAGCCTTTATACGTTTCCTTGCGAGTCAGTATCTACTAAACAACACCCACTGCTGTGTTTCCATCAGTTGATGAGCGTTTGCAAGGCAGGTGACTGATTTGGTCATGATGTTGTATGAGCCTGGAGTTTATGGGAACAACTGAATTGGGCTTTAGACTGCAGACACAGTCTCCATTTATCAGAGCCGAGATGAGAGCTGCTACAAGCTGAATGAACAGCAGAAGCTGCTGATGGAACCACAAGCATGATATATGGCGCGTGATGGAGTGCTTTACACCCCGTCGCGTGCGGAGACAATTACACTGTAATTACACTTATGGCGTGTGATGGACCCATAATCACCTAATCCCATCGATCAAACCCACACAGGGCGCGCGCTGACGCGCCACCAACATCTGGACTGATATTTTCAGGAACAGCTGGAAAAAGTCGGATTCAAACATGATGTCTGTCAATCGTTTAAAAAAAAATGACACGGTACGTACAGGTGTGTGAACACACGTGCACACGCTCCCGCACAGCTATCCACGCGCATAGACTACAACAGGTGCAGGCGCCCGCGCGGCTCTGCGGCCATCAGAAGGAGCGACGCGTGGGCGGTAATCACCTTTAACACACACACCCAGAGGTGACACAAGAGATCCTACCTGCCCGTGAAACTGGTCCTCCGGTGTCAGAGTCCCCTCCCGTTAAATTACCGGTGGCAGAGAGGCTGAGCGAGCTTTGAAACGCCGAGGTGTGTTCAGCCCGTTTGCATCCGTCCTGTCCTTCTGAAGAGTCCGTCCAGCCGCTAAAGATGGACTCATTCAGTCTCTGCTATGGACCTGTCTCGGATGTTCACCAGTGTGTCATGTGCCCAACACTTTTTAGACAGTTATTTCAGGAATATCAACTGGTTAAGTGAGGAGGAGGAGGCGGAGGAAGATGACTGAAAGATTTTGTCCCTTTTAGTTGAATCGCAGAGCCACATGAATCTCTACAAGCCTATCTGTTTTCTACATTGTCATCACCATAGCTTGAGATTTTGGGGTTGTTGTTGTTGGGGTAAAGCGGTTCGTTCTCCCAGACGGACGCGCCCGCAGCCGCCCACGGGTCTGAGTCTGAGATGCTGCAGCCGGTCGCTTCTGACAAAATGAAAAATCGCAGTTTAAGTTCAGTCAGTTTGGTTGAATCAACACTGCGGAGGAGAGATGAGGATGCTCAGAGCTCAGATTGTTGAAGCAGAGGATGGACGGGATCTTCCGCCGGCCTCGGTGCGTTTATCTCAGCTGCCCCAGGTGACAGAGTTAACCCATTTAATGTGTCCGATGAGGGAGGGGCTGCACAGGGACCACGGCAGCAGACTGAGTGAAAGAGCGGGAGCTGCTCTCAGGTGTGTGCGTGAGTAAGTGTGAGTGCGGTGGGGGGAGAAAGAGGCTGTGAGGTCCGAGCAGCTGAGGTTTCAGCGGATCAGTGAAGCAGCAGCTTCTCCCCCGGGAACGTGTTTGTATGTGTTATTTTTTTCCCATTTAGCCACTATTCTTCACAGCGCTGAGCACTGATGTCCAATTATGGTGGTTAGGAAATGACATCAGCCGCAGTACTTTAATGATGCAGTGTGTCTGAAAACCCTCCTCTTTTATTCTTCTTCTTCATTCTAATCTTCATCTTTTTTTCTCTCATGGAAGATTCCCTCCTCATAGCCTCTAGAATATCCTCCTCTAAACAAGTAGCGGGTTTATTTTTCTTCATTAGAATACCCCACTACTTCCCCCCTTATAGACCCGCATGCTGATTGTATAACGTCCCCAGCAGCGGGACATCCGTGCAGCAGTCCGAGGCTTGTGGTTGAAAACTGTTTCCCGCGCTGCTGCAGCAGGTTGTAATTAAAAGTGGTCACAGCACACAGTTCTAACAGCTTCCATGTCTTATTTACGCACTGTGTTCACAGCCCGGGGGTCTTAACTGAGTGATGGACTCTGGAAAGTAAATACAAGTAAGGCATGAATGCTTTGCTTTGGTAACACTCTGAATATTTGCAGTCTTTTATGAAGGTTTTGAAAAGATTGACTGAAAATGAAGCTAATTTGATCATCAGCAGAGCTCGTGCTGAGAAGCTCTCTGGAAAACTGCTGATGGTTGATTCTGCTCTTCTGGCGCTGTCCGTGGTGCTGAAGGGGTTTCTGGGCCCGACAGAGGCAGGACGAATGAAGGTGAAGCCACGTGCCTCGTGTCAGCATTTACAAACACTTTTTTTGATCAGATAAGGTTCAGGCCTCTTCAAAGACACAGTGTTTGTCCTGTTAGAGAAACAGTGAAGTACCATAATCCTGTAATCAAACCCTGAACATGAATCAACTACGTTCTCAAAGAATTTGATCCTCATACATCAAAATAACATTTTAAAGTCTCTTACTTACATTTTGATTTTTAAATTGTTTGTATTTGAGGTCTGACTGTAAAACTGATAAAGGAAAACAAAAGTTTGATTGTTGACCTTCAGTTTATTGAAGCTCCTAGACAATGTAATTGTTTAAAAAAAACTCATTAACATTATAGAAACGTAATGTACTTGTGTAGGAATTCAATCAGAATGAGGTCCACTTTGTTGAGTTCTAATTCTCTAAATGTAGAATGTAATCATACTTTTCTATGAATTTATTTCTGTAGAAATGTGAGTGGAGTTTTTGATGTTCCATTAATGAAAGAGAAAGTCTCAACTTTGCCCAGTCCGTTTGTCATTTTTACAAACTCATCTACGGTTTTGCATAATAAAACTGGAATATGCAGCTTTTGGTGCAGGTTCATCATCAGAAACATTAAATATTATTTCTGAGTGTTTTTAGCAGATAAGAATGAAGATAAAATTACATGTTTTTTATTTTTTAGTGCTCTGGTTGGTTTTTATTCACTGTTGTATTGAAATCCATATTTCTACACCTGGGTTCAGCTCCCAGGTGGGACCTTTCTGTACAGAGTTTGCATGTTATTCCCGTGTATGTTGGATCCTCTGCTTTCCTCTCACAGTTATAAAACCAACCCATTTATTATTGGCAATTCTAGATCATCTTTTGATGTGATGGTTGTTTATATCTGTGACTTGTGATGGAAAGTCCAGGGTGTAACAACCCCACAACTCTGAACAAAAACAAGCAGGTAAAAGATAATTTGGCTGATGGATTTCTACTTCTTTTATTTTCTTGTTTGGGTATTTTTGAGCATTTTGTGTTGATTGGATAAAGAATCCTTTTATTTTGTCATTTTCCCATAGAGACTCAGCGAAATTTAAAATAGCAGCAAATCAGCAAAAAGAGAGAAAAAAAAATTTAAAAAGTGCAAAATAGCATATATAATTTAAATAACTGTATAGTCTAATGGGTGGGAGCTATTCACAAGAAGAAAAAGAAAACAAAAGGGCATGATAGTGATAAAGCAGTGTATTTGACATCATAACTTGCCAAACTTACTCAAAGAGGCCATTTCACACAAATTTCAGGACTTTGTGGTTATTTCTTAAGTATTAACCAGTAATATGAAACATTTTATATCTAAAAAACATCAGGAAACAATGATTAACAGACCTTTCAATCTATCTGTGTGAAGATTCAACTGGCTTCATCAGGCTCCGGGCTGAAACTCATTAATATTCATTATGCAAATATGCTGGACTCAGATTGGCTAACAAATTTGCATATGAGAGCAAGGTATACTGTTCCCTGCCCAGCTGCGCATGGCAAAAGCACACGGAGTCTCTTCCTGTTTGATACGTGTTTATGCTGACAGCTTTTAGCCAGCAGCATGCTAGGCGTGGTTTCAACTGCGGAAGCTGATGAATACTAATGAGCAAAGGAGTTGTGACGAAACAAGTACAGGCCGTTCGAACTCTGGTTTTATCACCACCTGCGTAGTTTGAGAGATAAAAACTGAAAGAGAAGTTGTTGACCTGTTTTCACACTATGAAGGTAAGAACACCTGCAGAGCTAAAATATTCAACAGAAACCTCAGAAAAACTGTTTTTAATGGAAGAGCCTTTTCAAAAATCAGACTCTTACCTTGATGACAGCATCAAAGCTCTTTGTGTCAAAAAACGAGGCAGACAATGGCTTGAGGACATTGTTGTCTAATCAAAGAAAAACTGAGGCTAAATCTACATGCAGGGGAGGATAATGAACACAGGCAACAGGTCTAATGATAACAAATGCTCAGCAGCTCTATCTTGGTGCCCGGCATTTTTGTGCATATAAGCGGTGTGTGCATTTATCCGTCGGTGATCATTTGGACTGTAAACACGGGTAGCAGTGTTTGGCATTAATAACAGATAATTGAAAATGATGTAATAACGCATATTAGGAGAATAAAACCCTCAAACAGACCGCGTTATATACTCATAGAGCGGATCCGATATAACACTGGTAGTAGATGTGCCACATACACGTGCATGGACGCAGCAGTAACGACACAGATTAAGTTAGAGTTAGTAACAGAACAGAACGGTTTTCTATATCAGATATTAAGAACTCATGATCGAGCAATAAAAACTTGAACAAATGTTACATTTGACACTATTTCACACTGAAGAAGTTGGTGATTAATTTTTGGCGACTGTCTGACAGCTTCAGCCAGACGTGCCAGAACACCAGAACGCAAAAACCAGAGCAACCTAGTTCCACACATCAAACAGCGAGAGTGTGTGTGAGAACACCAGAGGAGGTGCACAGTCAAGTAACTAGTGAGAAACAGTGAGATTTAGTGAGATGCATGTATGATACCTCCAAATGTTTTGTGCATTTAACTGTCGACCACTGTAATTATTTTTGGAAAGAAGAACCAATATTAATTTGAAAATTTTCCTCAATGAAATTTTGTTAGAATTTTGTCTCAAAGGTTTAAACTGGTTTCTAATCAAATATAAATATCAAATGTTTATAAAAACGTAATTGCGTTTTAAATAAAATCTGTTCAGTCTAATTCACTCGAGGATCCAATCTAGTTCTATGTTTGATGTCCTTGTACATTGTTGTCCTGTAGCCCAAATTAGCAAATCATTTTTATTAATTTTTATTAGAAATACACAGCAAACATCCAGCCAGGTGATAACTTTAGTTTCACAGAGAGCGGAGCTCGATTTTAACTGCCAAAGAAATCCAATTTTCTGCATTTAGTTGGATTTTGGTGGAGGTCAATTTCCATCACACTCTGTTTATTATCCCACAATTCATTTACAAGAAAAAAAAAATCACTGGGTCACACATTCACAAAATGTCAGCACCTTTCTTTGTGTTCTCCTTTCAATACAAACGTCTCCAGTGAGTCAAAGAAGTTGACTCATACTCAGCGTCCTGATTCACAGAGCTGTCCCTCCCTGCTGACTAAACAAAACACTTCACCCTGAGACTCACATGGATTTTATGCTCACAATTGGTACCTGCCAGGTTACCTGAGAGAATTGACAATTGATAAAAGCCTTTACAAATACAAGAGTCACAGGAGGAGGTCTAAACCATCCACCAGAACCACGGGGGAACACTAACACTGACCTCTCAACAAATCCATACGGACTAATGTTTCCAGTTCAGCTTGACTCTAATTTAGCTTTTTGAATTTTTTGTGTGAATCTTAGCTTCTCAAATGATTTATTGCTCACTAACAGTGATACCCGTTTATCCAGTCTCCAAAGCTTTAATTACTGCATAGATAACACCATGACTGAAACATAAGCTGAGAGAAAGACTTAACATTCTGCCTGTTATTTAATTAGACTGCTGAGAGTGGATAGTGCCAAGAAATTTTTCAGTATGACATCCACTTAAAGCTCTTAAATTGAACCCTGTCTAATAAGACTTGTATGGCTTATTGCATTTGTATTAGCTCTATGGTTGAATTATTTAAAAGATCTCTTTGTTTTAAATTATTAGAATGGATCCTTCCACTCAGAAAATGTTGTTGCGTGGGTTGCAGTGCATTTTATTAACGGAAAATGGCGCCAAACAGCTCGGGTCTTTAACCTTTAAAATTAAATAAACTTAATTTCCGGACGTCTTCTGTTTGAGTCTGACTGCATCCTGAAACAGAACTAAAAATGTTGCAGGACATGGACACCTGTAATAATGAGCAGGAATTATAAATCAACTGAGAACGTTTTTTCCAATGACCAGATCAAAGACTGCTGTGCAGTTGTTTTAACTTATTTAAATTGTCTGATTGGCTGAAGATTTTTGGGAATTACAGAGATTCAGTGTTTAAAGATGTTTAATAATAGTGTGATACACCTGATATACATGAACATTTCCTGAATTCACACATTTAAAAGTTGGAGTCAAAACATTACAGGCACCCTCTGGTAGCTACGTCCCAAGCCCCGCCTACTTTATGTTAAAGAGGCCATTTCATACACATTTCAGGACTTTGTGGTTATTTCTGAAGTATTAACCAGTAATATGAAACATTTTATATCTAAAAAACATTAGGAAACACTGATTAACAGACCTTTCAATCTGTCTGTGTTAAAATTCGGTGGTTCCGGCTCCTTCCGCCAGGCTTCGGGCAGCAGCTTGTTTATATTCATTATTCGAATTTGCTGGACTCTGATTGGCTAACAAACTAGCCTATGAGAGCAAGGTATACTGTTTCCTGCCCCGCTGCGCATGGCAACGTCAGACCTGTTTGCTACGTCTTATGCTACAGCTTTTAGCCAGCAGCATACTAGGCGTGGTTTTAACTGAGGGAGCTGCCGAATACTAACGAACAAAGGAGTTGTGATGAAACAGATACAGGCTGTTCGGACTCGGGTGTTATCACCACCTGCGTAGTTTGAGAGATTAAAACTGAAAGGGAAGTTGTTGATCTGTTTTCACACCCACTATGAAGGTAAAAACACCTGTGGAGCTAAAATATTCAACAGAAACCTCAGAAAAACAGTTTTTAATGGAAGGGCCTCTTTAATAAATGAGACATTTTCCAGACTAAAGAATAAAAACACTTCATCATTATTTTCAAGGTCTCGTCTCTCTTTGATTCGGTTCTTTCTTTGCTGCTCAGTTCAAACAGGTTATGCTGTTTTTAGTTGTTTGATGTGTCTAGTACACAGACTCTGGTCTCATGGTAATACAACATGGCAGCAGCTGTAAATGTGATATAATGGCTTCACTTTTGTACATCAGATGTATAGACAGTCTTCCATATTTATATACAGTGTCTGATATCTTAAAATACATTTGCTAAATTTGTTTGATTTTGTTGAAGCTTATTTACATCTATCTACCTAACTAGACCTGCTTCTTCCTGTTCAGGGTCGCAGGGAGCTGGTGCCGATCTCCAGTGGTCGTGTGGTGAGAGGTGGGGGACACCCTGGACAGGTCACCAGTCCATTGCAGGGCCACACATAGGCAAACAACCACTAAAACACACATAGGGACAATTTAGAGCAGGGGTGGGCAACTCCAAGCCTCGAGGGCCACTATCCTGCACATTTTAGATGTTCCCCTGTTTCACCACACCTGCTGCAGATGAACAGGTCGTTAACAGGCTTCTATAGGACTTGCTGAGAGGTTGCAGATTTGAATCAGGTGTGGTGAAACAGGGGAACATCTAAAATGTGCAGGAAAGTGGCCCTCGAGGCATGGAGTTGCCCACCCCTGATTTAGAGTCACCAATTAACCTCTTGCATAATTTTAGACTGTGGGAGGAAACCAGAGTCTGCAGAGAAAACCCACACATGCACCGAGAGAACATGCAAACTCCATGCAGAAAGACCCCAGCCCAGATTAGAACCCAGGACCTTCTTGTTGCAAGGCAGCAGCTCTACCAACTGAACCACCGGGCAGCTAGTTGATACTGAAATTTAGAATTCTTGAGTTTTGTATTGTATGTTAGTGTTTTGTTTTAGTTTTCTGGAATTTACTCTTAGTCAGTTCTCTGTTTGTTCTGTTTTTGTGTCAGAAACAAGGAAACTTTAAAAGCAACACCATGTACATTTAACTTATTTATGTAACACTGGAAGGTAAAAGTTACTGAACTAGTTTAGTTTAAAATGATTGCTGACCCAGAATGCTCAGTACACTTTTAAAAGAAGTGGTTAAAATATGCGATAAACAGCTGAAATATTCATTGTGGATTTCGTCACATTTCTGGAGGATAATTATGAGGCTTGTTAGTCACGGTTTTGCTGAAGAGGGCAGGATGCAACCAGGATGTTCTATATGAAAAATAGAAATATTACAAACTTAATGTTAAAGAAAATAAAAAGTTTTCAGCAGCATATTAAAAACAAAGTACTAATAAAATGAGAACACAGAGGGTCAAACCGATTGTCCCATTTAGTCCACAGCTTGTGAACTACACGACAACTCTTAGTTAAAAGTTGTAATTTTATCTATCTATCTATTTTATTTATCTACCTATCTATCTATCTATCTATCTATCTATCTATCTATCTATCTATCTATCTATCTATCTATCTATCTATCTATCTATCTATCTATCTATCTATCTATCTATCTATCTATCTATCTATCTATCTATCTATCTATCTATCTATCCATCTATCTATCTATTTTTTCATTCATTCATTCATTCATTCATTCATTCATTCATTCATTCATTCATTCATTCATTCATTCATTCATTCATTCATTCATTCATTCATTTAGATGTACTGGTTATGAATTGCTGACCTCAGTAATCAAGTAGTCCATTTCACTCCAAAACACTGATGTTGTAAAAAGAGCAATAACGATTTTGTTTACACCTGCCACAAGATTAATTGACAATATGCTGGTTTTCATTAATTAATTGCTGGTTCTTTTGTTTTCATTAGAGGACATTGACATCCAGATTAAGACAATTCAAAAGGTCTGCTTCAGGCTCTTGAGTTGTATTTTGTCTACATTTGCTCCAGAAATGAAAACATCGATTGAAAGTCTTTGTAGAGGTGACATCAGACTTCTGAACAAAAACATTAGCTTTTTAAAATCCAGCAAAAACATCTTCTTCCCACACTGGAAAAAAAACAGGATGATAATTTGCTTTGTTGTTTAAACAGCATATAAAAATGTATATGGATTTTAATATAAAGAAATCCGATTTGCAGACTTGCAGAAATAGGAGCAACGTTTTAAATCTTGCTTCCTGCTTCCTCCTTAGACAGCAGATTACTGTTTCAGATCACAACCTTGTTTTATAATAGATTCCCCATCTCTCCAAATCCAACCTAATTTTCATTAGAATTTAAATATCATCATCATCCATTCCACTTCAGGGCCCTGCCATGGTAATTTAAGGTCCTGCAGCTTTGATAACCTTCCTCGGAGGGAAAAAAATCAGGATGCTGTCAGCCAGAGTTTCGCGCTATCGGCATCATCGAGAATTAAATTTAAAAACCCTGAGCAGGTTAATTGACATTCACCTTTGTTCTCTGGAATGTGAGCGGGAGGAACTGAAACAACGATGTGATGGCTTTTTGTGTTTTCTGTGTGTTTGAGTGAATGAAGGAAAAAGATCAAGAGAAAACTGAACATGAACCAGACAGAAATTTACATCACAGTTTAAAGGTCAGACTTATAAAGAAATGAGTGTTTATGAGTGGAGATGGAGAAGAATTAGTCTAAATGAAACATTAAACAAATTATTGAAATGGTTTTACCGTCATGGTGTCACTTCATAGAGAGTTTGAGGGTCTGAAGCGGATGTCTGTCTGGGACCCGGCGCTGTAGAACTTCAGCTTTTTCCTGGCAATATATGTGTTTTAAGAGAACATCTGTACTTACTAATATGACTAATGCAACAGGTCTAACCTTTATAATAAAACTGGAATATTTAAATTTAGTTCGCTTCACTGTGTCATAAAACAAACATGCTGGCAAACTTTAACTCACAGAACCTGAAACCAGGACCGGCCCTGAGCTGCATGGTGCCCTAGGTGAAAAGGGATTTTGGCGCCCCCTATTGCCCAGAACAGAAACAACGTAAGTCAATAACTGGATTACGTTGCAAAAATTATTTATCTATAGTAAAATGAACAGTAGAGATGATAGATAGCTATAGATATTTAATTATTACTTATTTTGCTCATTACATGAGATGAATGGTTTGTCCAACAGTTTGTCCAAAAAAAAAAAGGAGAATTTGGCGCCCGCTTACAGGGGTTATGACATCAAAATGCACTTTTTTAGGTTTTTGGGGTATATCATGATGTGTTGTGAACTGATGAGGCCGTGTGAACGTCCAAAGCGAGTATCAAAGTTCCCGTTTGTGGGCGGTCCGCTTTGTTTCATATTTAAAAAACGGTTGAATCGGAAAGCACCATTTTTTCCTACGTGGCATTTCATCCTACGTATTTCATAGCGTCCAATAAAAGTGCACAGTGAAGTAAACAGTCCAACCCCCCACCCCACCCCCCCACCCCCAGCCCATACACCGGTAGCTGCGTTGCGCTAGCTTGTGCTGCTGCTCTTGAGAAGAGATGGCTACGCAAACGGGGACCTGTTGTGTCCAAGGATGCTCAACCCATGCTGGAAGTTTACACTCACTCCCGAAGGATGAAAAAACAAGAGAAGAGTGGCTGAAGTTTATTTATGGAGAAGTGCCACGCAGTTATAACCTCAATTTGAGAATATGTTCAGCTCACTTCACGGAGGACTGCTTCCATAACTTGGGTGAATTCAAGTTGGGATTGTCAAAGAAACTGATTTTAATAAAAAATTCTTTACCAACCCTGAAGGAGGCGACCACATCGTCAATACCCGTAAGTTTATTTATTTAATAAAATGCTACCTTGCCTGATAAACGTTTGTTCGTGGTCTGAAGAGTTCATGATGCTAGCATGTGATAGCCGCTCTAGCAACAATGTCCGTGAGCAACAGGTTTATCATACCATATTGTGAATCTATTTTCATTGATAACATCTGACAGCACTGTTTATTCGCTCATGTGATTAGTTGAGTTTTATGTGTTCACCCCTCCGTCTTCCTCAGAAGACGTTTCAGGCTCGAACATATACGGATGTAAACGTCCACTCGCCATGTTACTGGACTGTTGACGGAGCCGAGAAGAAAGGCTTGCTGCGGGCAATGGTTGTAGCCAATCAGAGCGAAGTCAGCCAGGGAGACCCACATATCATTAACGAAAGGAACCGTGTTGCTGAGAAGAGGATTCTGACCTGCCCGTACACCCCCGCCCTGTTAGTTTTTTAATCAAATTCTTTTGTGAGTTAACATATGTGGGCATATCTACTACATGAAATAGCTTTACGCCAGTTTAAACAGTGATGTCATCACACCTTTAAGAACCGTCCAGAACCGGCCCTGCCTGAAACACAGCAGCCAATTATTCACTCAGAGCTTTAGAGGTACAGTATGTAAGAACTAGCCCTTGTCATTAAATCCAAGTCCTGCAGTTCATGTAGAAAAAAAACGTCTTCTCTCAGCCACTCACCCCCTCCCCTCCCCACTCAAAGAAAAAACTCTTTGAATGAACCTAAAAAAATAATGGAAATGATTTCCACGTGATTAAATTGCTTTAATTCAGCATTACACATTTCTGTCATCCCAACCTAAAATACTTATGTTGAGTCAACTTATTTACTAAATTTGGGTCATGCTCTGTTTAATAGCTTCGGCCCAACTAATTTGAAATGTTTGGATCTAACTCAAGTCAATATGTTTGGTCCCACTAAATCTCCTCATTTGCACTCTAACTAAAGTTACAGTAGTAGATTAACACTAGTAAGTGAAGTTGATCAAAGAAATGCAAACTATGTTGATTTAATTATGTTAACTCAAATAATAAGTTTTACATTGAATAAATAACAGTCTCAGAGGCAAGGGTGGAAATGAGACAAAATTGTATTAAGAAAAAAAGACAGTACAACACTAGTGGTACAACAACAGTACAGCATTTGCAGATCTTTTTTTTTTTTTTAGCATTATTTCACCTTACCAGGGCCGGACAGGGACAAAGATTTGGCCTGGACATTTTGACTAGAGACCGGCCCACCAGGTTTTATTGAAAAAGCATTAAAGCCTTTGAATGAAAACAAACACTGTTAACAGTGATGAACACTGTCCTGTTGGCGTGTATTAATCTGATAAAGCCTGCACCATCCTCTCTATCCTGGTATTCTAAACAATACTTAGTAGAAACCAAAAGACTAGTTGGTCTGGTTAACATCCTGAATTATCTACAACACATGATGGAAAACTGAAATTAAGACAAACACTAGATGTGAGACATGATCATTAATGAATATTAAAGGAACTTAAGGCAGCTTTACAAAATCTGACTCAGTGCTGCCGCGACAGGCGCTGTGGCTAACTGCAGCCACCAGCCAAGCCGGCACGGGAGCGCGCACAGACACTTTACAGACTGTTCGTCTTCACAGCACTGCACCGGGGAGGCTAACATACTTCACGTCAGGTCTCTCCACTCTGTTATTTGATTTGATCTCATCATTTTCATACTGTATCAGGCTCTAAACACGACCTATAATGTTTTCTCACCTGGTCACAAGGAAATGAGCCATGTCAGCATCCGTTTTCACTCCCAAATGCAGCTGAAGTTCCCTCCATGAACCAAACGCATATCCAATATTTATGCGAGTGCCTGCCCGGCTTCGGTCATATTTTTTTTTGACTCACGAGATGCCGCTGATAAAGTCTTTTTTTTCTTCGTGGTGCCACTTTTTTGGGGGGTGAGAGTGGATGCAGGTCGTTTGCTGGCTGCAGAAACATCCATAAGTATACCTTCAGTGTTTGAATCCAAGTCCACGGCGGCCATGTTCTTCCTGTTCAAGAGCTGTCGGCAACGCGCATGAAGCGTCAATTTACGTCACATCCCTACAACTGCGCGGGAAATTCGGACGTCGAACTGCAGCGCATTATGTAGCACACAGCGTTTCCAAGGCAACAGACATATATGCGGATGGCCTCGTTATTTAGGGTTTTTAATGCTTCATGACCCATTAGCATTGAATAAACTGGAAATGCATGTGTAGTTTTTCACAAATCTTGCCTTAAGTCCCTTTAATTAAAAATCCAAGTAACTTTTATGTTAACTTCTATCAGTTCAGAATATACAAACAGAATAAACTGGAACATATTCAGCAAGACAGCACAAATGTCATCAGTTCCCCTTTTATATCTCTATTTCTTTAGAAGCTGAATTATGGGGAATTACTGTCCAATAAAACCACATTAAAACATTCTTCTATTCAGAATATTTTCCTCAACATTTTTTACAAGTGTTGTATTTGCATTATGAAAATATCGTAAACAGAAAAATACAACGTCTGTGCGTGAGAAAGTCAGTGAAGCTTTACCTGCCGACTACTTTGTAAGCTGAGAGCTGCACATTCTTGGTAAAATCTGTCTGACAGCCTGTAATGACATTAGCTACGGTAACTTTGCTGTAGTTTGTTGCTCCTGTTGTGCAAAGACCATAAAATTAGAAATCATTGCCCACTTCAGCAGAGTGACAGGAGAAGTTGGTAGAACTGCTCATGAGTGGGTCATGCACTACATCAGAATACGGTCTGCATCATCTTCAGCAGGAGATTCATGTCTGACTCAACATTTCCTATAAACAAATAAATGCTCAAGAGATAAATGAAACAAATAAAGCAGCAAAAATAAATTCAAGCACGTGTACGCACATTATAAACAAACATCCATCTGCTCTGTTCTCTGCAAGTCCACCTTAAAGGTACAGTATGGAAGAATTAGACCTTGTTGTCAAATTCAAATCCTGCAACTCATGTAGAAAAAAAACTGTCCGCTCTCAGCCACTCACCCCCTCCCCTCCCTGATTTTCTGTTGAGTTGCCAGTTGTGATGTTGATCCTTGTTTTGTTTCTCTTGTATTTGTTCAATTTTTGGGAATATATGAAGGTCTATTTGTTCAACGTTGAGTTTTCCTAAGTGTGTTTGAACGCCTCATCACATGCAGCTCAGCTGCTCAGTTGGAAGGATGTGGTGGAATGTTGAATTACAGCTGCTTGTGTTGAAGACTTGGCAGCCTTGCAGACTCACATGTGATTTGTTATGGAACCAGGAAGTCTGAACGTGTAAATAATGATTCCAACATTTTTAAAATGACCAAAACTAGTGACCACCCAGCCGACTGAGATCAAGATCTGTTACAATGTGACTTTAGTTTCAACATCGGTGGGAAATTAGACTGTTGTGTGAGTATTTCACTGTAAAATTCATACAAACTGTACCCTTAAAAACATGTAACAAATATATTTAAATTGAAATCTAATTTTAACCCAGATTTTCCCCAAATATTAAATTGGCTGATATCTGCAAAAATGTAACATTTTACAACATTTCAGACGAGGTTTTATGGACAAACGGTTAAAAAGGTTGTGCTTTTGGGGGGAAATGATCAGATATAGAGCTCAAATATATCCTTTCTAGGAAAACTTCAGTGCAAAAAATATCAGAATCATCCTTGGGAAAAAAAAAAAATCCCACATCAGCTGCTCCCTTGACAGGCGTATACACACACACCTACACACAAATGCTGCATGAATAAATCTCACACCTTGGTGGTTTTAAGCTGTTTTAGTGACTTTTTTCCCTCTGAAGCAGGCAGCTGCCAGTCCATCATCCCTCCAGACACATGAATTCAGCAGCAGCTGCACTTTGCTT
The DNA here is from genome assembly GCA_006937955.1 of Pachypanchax playfairii. Lineage (NCBI taxonomy): Eukaryota > Metazoa > Chordata > Actinopteri > Cyprinodontiformes > Aplocheilidae > Pachypanchax > Pachypanchax playfairii. Next base: position 1,393,411 of record SSNP01000097.1, read on the forward strand.
CTTATCCTTTCTGGTTTAAACTGAATTTATTTCCAACAGCTAAACACACACTCACATGGTCCACAGACCGAGTCAACAACATCATAAAAGCATTTCCTTTATCCTGTTCCGTATGTTCTGTTTTACTCAAGAAAAAGAGATAAGCAACATTAATAAATACAAAAAAGACAATTAAACTAAAATCTATCTTGTGAGCAGAACCGCACAATGGAATGAGCCTGATAAAATCCAACTGGACAAGCAAAATGCACACGTCTCTAATAAAATATATGAATATATCAGAGACATCCACCAATGCACGTAACAAGCACACACACACACACACACACACACACACACACACACACACACAAGTGTGTTTTGGTATCCTTATGGGGACCGTCCATTGACTTCCATTGATTTTAGTAACTAGATTTATACCTAACCCAAACCCTTTTCCTAACCTTAACCATTACTGATCTATAACTAACCCTAAGACTAACTAAAACTCTATTCACACCATACCTATAAACCTAACCCCTAACCCTAAAAAGGGGAGTCCCCCTCATGGGGACCAGGCTTCGGTCCCCACAAGAACCCTCGGACCCCAGAAAGATAGTAAAAGTCAGGAAACGGGTCCCCAGGAGGTCAGAAATACAAACCCACACACACACACACACACACACACACACACACAAGTGTGTTTTGGTATCCTTATGGGGACCGTCCATTGACTTCCATTGATTTTAGTAACTAGATTTATACCTAACCCAAACCCTTTTCCTAACCTTAACCATTACTGATCTATAACTAACCCTAAGACTAACTAAAACTCTATTCACACCATACCTATAAACCTAACCCCTAACCCTAAAAAGGGGAGTCCCCCTCATGGGGACCAGGCTTCGGTCCCCACAAGAACCCTCGGACCCCAGAAAGATAGTAAAAGTCAGGAAACGGGTCCCCAGGAGGTCAGAAATACAAACACACACACACACACACACACACACACACACACACACACACACACACACACACACACACACACACATACACAAACACATCATATGCACGACACCCCCTGCTTGTAACAGACCCAAATGAGCTCTAATTAAAGCTAAATTAAATGACTTTGAATTCATGATATGTTAATGCTGCCACAGGCATCGCAGTGGCTCTCTGAAAGTCTGAGGGAGATTAAATGTAACTGGATATGATCAGAATGCAAAACTTAATGCTGATAAAGTAAACAAATACTTTCGAATGACACAGAGGGATTCAAGTCACCACATCGCTCCACTACACCGACTGAAAAAAAAACAAAGATCAAACGCTGTGTTAGTGTAGCTCACCTAAAGGTATTTTTATACTTTCTTTTTTTTTGAAAATCATCCTGCACAACAACTACTGAATATTTTTAATTTGCACAGAAAATATGCAGGATAATAGTTCAAAATACATCCAGCGTGTGTCCAGTAAACAGATATAATTATATAAAAGCTGCAGTTATTTGTGTCACAGCACCATACAGTATTTATAGCCTTCTGCATTGCTTCTCACTTTCCAGTCCTCAGATATCACTATCCTGCATGTTTTAGATGTCTCCTTGCTTTGAGGCACCTGATTTCCACTGATGGCTGATTAACAGGCTGAATGATCTGGATCAGGTGTGTTGAAGCATCAGAATGTCTAAAATCTGCAGGAAAGTGGCACTCGAGCGCTGGAATTGAGAAACAATTGCATCCATGTATGCAGATATTATATGTTTGTTTTATTTATCTTCAGTAACACTCTGGATCTACAGGTTAAATGATCAACAAGTTGATTCAGCAGACCAGTTCTAAGACAGTAATACGCTTTAATCTGAGACTTTCAGACTTGCAGCTCGGTGTCGGCCTTCTGGCTATAAATGGAATGGGCAATACACTTGTCTTCATAGCAGCATGTCAAAGCAGTCTGGAGATGATTGCAAGTGAAGAGCGTTGCCTGCAGCTTATAATTCACTTGTCAATAATGCATAAAGTCATATAAATCACAATGTGTCTGCTTAGATAGCCCCCCCAAGGTCATGCAGCCTTTTCTTTTCCCTCTTCTCCCATTTATTTCTTATCCGATTCACCCCTCGTTTCCTCCCAGCTGTGACTTTCTGAGCATTAACCCTCATTATCCTTGCAGTGCAGGCTTTCCTACAGTCTCTCAGCTCTTTCTCAACTAAGTAAATAAATGATGACCATCTTGGCATGATTGTGAGTAAGTTTATTTTCTCAGAGACAAGCTCAGACTGGAAAAATCAAACAAGTTTTGCTTTGCCGAGGGGGTAAATCTGTTCACAGCTCAGACCAGCGAACGCAGACGGTGTGTTTTTAGCACAACAGTGCAGCCACACTCCCGAATCCCTGCAGAACCCTCACAAGTCACGGTTCTCTAAATTAAATAAGACCCAATTAGATTAAAGTAAATGAAACATCTCTGACGCGCAGGGAGACGAGAAGACGTGATGGGAGGAGAGGTGGAGAAGGTGAAGCAGGTAGGTGAAAGAACGGCTGAAGAGGAGAGGAGATGAGGAAACAGATGAAATGAGAAGGTGAGATGAAGAGGTGCATTGGCTGTATCCTGCTCGGGGAGATGAGGTGCATCCTGAGCAGAATACCAGTCCATCACAGAGCCAACAGAAACACACATGACCCCCAACTCACCACCCCAATTCCCTCCTGAAGCTGATGTAGAATCACAGCGTAACCTGAAATACACATTTCTGTCCTGCAGATAAACCCACAAAAACTTCACAAGACGTTTTTATAGTTTCAAATAAAAGGCAACAGGACTGATTTTCTTGGTTTTTAAAGATGTTTTGCTTTGATGTTTGATTAACTTTCTCAATCCAAAATAAAAATCTCAGAGATTTGTGTAAAAGTGCACTGGAAACGTGAATTTGCTTTGATCACATACCTATAGGTGTGAAACTGGATCCTGAAAGCTTCAAAGTAAGTTCCTCCTCCTCTATTTAAAGTTCTCTCACTTGACGAGCTTTTTTCACTCCAATATTAAACATCTTCTCTGATCGATATATGAACATTAATTACTGCCCTCAGAAGATCTGCAGAGTTTGTTGTGTTGTTCTGTGCATCTACTTGTTTGAATCTGAACAATCCTCCATGCACACAAGTGTATAAACAAAAGCACTCAGTTTCTGTTTGGATGAGTCGGTTTTTGTCTGAGGATATTTTGGGGTTTAGTTCACTGGGTGGAAACAATTCCTCTACGTTTCTGTCACGCTTCGGTCACATTCAGAATGACAGTGTTTTTACAACTCTTATCTCTTTCTTATTTATTTGATGTCACAGATACTTTTTAAGATGTCATTGTTGATTCAACAAAGATCCAGGTTGAGTAACTGCAGGGAGCAGCGGAGAGATAACAGAAACAAGAGGAACTAGGAACACAGGAAGGAGCGATCGGTGGATGAGAAGCAGGTGAGCAGATGAAGAACAGGCGTGTGGAGCTTAAAGACTGAGGCAACGAAGGCTGAACATTTAACCAGCACCGACGGCCTCGTGCCGTTCTCTCTGCTTTGGCTCCCGGTTAGACTTCCTATTGATTTTGGAAGTTTACTGCTCACACTGAAAGCCTTTTAATAACTTTAGCCCTAAACACATCTCAGACTTATTGACCCGGTATTTTCCCTCTCCACCGCTGAGATCTGTCGATGGAAGGCTGTTAACTATTCCCAGGTCACAGTTTGTGATAAATTGAGCCTTTTTCATTAGTGACACATTATGAAACCCTTTGCTCACTGAACTCAGACACCAATTCTCCTTAAAACTTTGCACTTTGAGACACACTCTGGGATTGACTCAATTATTTATCATTATATTTTTAGATTAATGTGAACATCCAGCTGACTCAAACTCAAACCTCTTTGTTAAGATTAATGCATCCCAAATCTTTTATTTATATAATATGCCAAAGATCCACTGAATGTGATTATATTTGTGTTTTTCTACATCAGAGATGATAAATTGATGTCTAACATCAGTTTAATGGGTAATGAGTAAACCTGGGACACGCCGTCATCCCACCATGTCTTTCCTCACAATGCAGTTTTTGCCAGGACACCATCTTCACAAACTTCTCTCCAGATGTTTTTCTATGCGGTCCCTGCTGTTTGATCATATACTCCACAACCCTGTAATCAAGTTTAAAGGCTCTAAAAGTTGGTGGTAAGATTCAGGAAATATCGTTTACTTCCTTACATCTTGGTAAAGTGTTGGCTAATTCTACTTCATACGTTTGACATTTTGAACATAGTGGTCATGGTTTTGTATCAATAATGTCTAACATGATTACTGTTTCAATCCTGCACAGCTCAAACTGTGTAAAATGGACATAATCACACCTTATTATGGTGATATTAATTTACATTAAAGCATTTAAAGGAACATGTAAATAAATACCTGAACTGTGCATGAGTGTATTCACAGTCAGACATGGACTCCAAGTAGATTTTGTTCATATTTGTTGATATCTACTTTTTTTTTGTTTTGTTGTCAGAGTTGTGTTGAGTTTGTTGTGAAACACCATAATAAATTGTGTTTAGCTGCTTGTTGACAAGTAACCGCTAGTGAAATACAACCAAATTAGTCGGTTTTGCAATCTGTTAAAACGACCCTATATTCCATATACAACCCTTAATTGTAACCCTAACCTTAACTCTTCTGCTGGGGATGTGCGGATCGATACTACAAGGTCGATACCTCCGATTCCAACTTTTTATGTTTCGGAATCGATTGTTATGAAAATATCGATATATTAGTAGTTTTAAGTCAATATGTAGTTTGTCATTAACTGGAAAATTGTATAAATCATGTTCAGTTGGTCGGAACTACTTCTTCTTTTGCGTGATGTTACAGTATAAAAGCAGAAGGACGCAGAGCGGCGCTGTTCACCTGTTGCTGCAGTCCGCTTGCTGTCAGCTAGAATTAACACGGCAGAACAAACACCGTCATGTGTGGAGCAACTTTAGTGTCACAAACAGCATCAATGCAGTACGTAACGTGTATGAAGACTGTAATTGTTCACCGATAGCACGCTATGTGCTTTTACACCGGCAGGATCTGTGGAGGAAGTCTACTGTGTGTAACCCATCAAAATAAAAGCACTAACTTCCAGTCAAGCTTAACAGATGGTGTGTGGAATATTAACTTTCCTTCTTTAAATGGATGCAGTAACTCAGTGTTCCTTCTCTTAAAATGACTCAACCAACACGTGAAAACACTATAAAACTCCTGAAATATTTAAAAATAAATAATACAACAAAATATGAAGATGTCACGATCAGAGGAGGAGAGTAAGGATCAGGTGCTGCGAGGGTGAAACAGACAACCTTCAGGGATCCAGGTAGGACAGAATGTGGAGTTGTTGAGGCTTTTTGCACCATTTCTAAATTGGGGAAAGTGATTTAAATCATCTGGTATAGAGGTATTTATGTGTGGTAGTCAAATGAGAACAGCTGCCTTAAATACACTAATTTTAAAATGTAATTTTCCAAACAGAACTTTTTTTAGCAAAGTATCTGTATCGGATCAGTATCGCCGATACTGGTCTGAAATGTACTTGGTATTGGATCAGAAAGAAAATTAGTGGTATCGCACATCACTACCTTCTGCTTACTAACGAGATCAAACAACAAAATATTCAGCTTTACATCATGTGCATGCATATCTTTACATTTTAGAGCAATTCTTTATATTATAATGTGCCATTTTGCAGCACAATTTGTGTTTTCTTCAGCTGAGCTGAGGCTCGTCTGGGAAAGGATGCTGTTAGCTAGTCACTGCTGAACCCCAGAAAACACTCACACAGGTGGTCATTTGGAACGGTCACAATCGACCTATATGGTCGTTTTACTTTGCGGATGTGTAGGATTGTTGGTATAATTCTTGTTACGTTTTATGTTGTGAATGATCTTGTTCTTCTGTCTCTTTATGAGTTTGAGCACCTGTTCCTGCAAAATCCCTCTGAGAAAAACACATAATCTAGTTTTTCTCTGAAAAATATTGGTGGTGAAATTACTGAGACTCCCTGTGATGTAGTTTTTTGTGGCAAATCTCAGCCTGGATGGAAATGTTAGAAAGTGTGCAGATAAAACAGAGCTGTGTGGTTGGGTACAATTCAGGTTTTCATGGCAACAGAGAGGCAACTTTCATTTAGGCTGAAAAATCAGAAGAACTGACTTAAAATATTCCTATTTCAAAAAAAGATGCCTTAATTTTGTCACCAAAACATTTCCCCACACAGAGTGGTGTTGTTTGACACCACTAGATTGGGATCCTTTGTTGGTTTTTCTAGACTAAAATGCGGATGTGTGGACAAATGAAAAAACAGTCAGTCTTTTAATAATCATCTCATTTTGTAGCAGAATCAATAGATTAATTGGTCACAATCTGCTTTTTATAAACAGTACGTATATTACACCTTTCTGTGATTCCAGTAATAAAACACCACGTGTCTGAACATGACATGAATATTCAGCTTAGCTGCCATAGCTGTCACCATGACAACGAAGTGGCTTATTTATTGGGACAAACTCAAAAATGAAACTGTGATGAGAGCAACTGTTTTAGAGTGAATGCATCAGACAGCTGCTTTATATGGTGCAGGGTTGAGAGTGTTCACAAAGTCAGAACTATCCTCCAAATGCAATAACATGGTCCACATTTTTCAAAGTAATCCTCTGCATCTCCAGAACTGAAGTGTCCTATTAAGTTCCCAGTGCAGAATATGAAAAGAAGTGCAGTGTTTCCTTCAGATATTAATATCACCCCTGGGAGACGGAGGTGCGTGAGTATGGAAGGACTCTTCATTCAGCAGAGGGCAGTAAATCAGCACACGCTGGAGGCACAAGAAACCAGAAAGACCGGCCGAGCTCTTCGTTCTACTGGTCATAACCTATCACTCTCACCTCCACCTTTCCACCTCTCTTCCCCCTTTAATTTACCCATTTCCCTTTTTTACTAGCTTACCTGCAGCTCCTTTCCCTCTGCAAACTCCTTCATATATTTCAAGGCTTCACACCTATATATTACTTATTTCACCTCTTTCATCATCAGCCTACATTCCTGGATTTTGTCAACACCAGTTTCCCTTCCCGTCATGCATATTTCTCTCAAGTTCAATCCTTTATTTCTTGCCACCTGCAAACTCGCCAACCTCAGATACTGAAAAGGAGGTCAGCTTTGCCACACAGCTTAGATTCATATATTGTGTTCATAGTTTCGGAGCTTCCCGTGTGTAGGGTTGATTGTTTGAGATTTTTGTGTGGAAATACAGAGCAGAACTAATCAGTATCAAAATATTTTATACTAAGGAAGATAGAAGATGCAAGGTAATAACATGACTGGCATGGGCGTGGCTGGCAACCAGCGGCAGATATGTGAATAAAGTCCAAAATGACAATGTGGCAGTGAACAGAGAATCCAGGGACTAGATATACTGAAGGACTTAATTGTAGACATGAGAACATGGTGCATGATAAAAGCTGAAAAGCAGCAGTGAGGACTTAACAGGAGAAAACAGAAGACAAGACAATGACAACAGACAAAATAATAACTAAACTAGAACAGAAAGTTAACAATGCTGATATGAAATGACTTTGTGAGGATGAAGAAAAGCAAATACTAGAATCCATAAATTCACCTGACAAAAACTAAAAAGCAATAAGAAAACTGTAACTATGTTTAAATAAAGATTATTGATAGAAAGAATGGCAAGATAAGGGTTAAGCATATAATAAAAAATTATATGGAAATACAAAGTGGAATAACCATGAAAACAACTAACAAAACCAAGAAGGTTAAAACTATGAGAAAACAAGAGAAAAACTCAGACTGAATAAATATTACATGAAAATATCTAATAGAACTTGAAGGACAAAGGACATGACAAAAGGACCATAAGTAGTAACACCTGAGTTCTCCCGAGTCCGAACGGCCTGTATTTGTTTCATCACAACTCCTTTGTTTGTTAGTATTCGGCAGCTCCCGCAATTAAAACCACACCTAGCATGCTGCTGGCTAAAAGCTGTAGCATAAGACGTAGCAAACAGGAAGACACGATGTCTGACATTGCCATGTGCAGCAGGGCAGGAAACAGCATACCTTGATCTCATAGGCTAGTTTGTTAGCCAATCAGAGTCCAGCAAATTAGCATAATGAATATTAATCAGTTGCTGCCCATAGCCTGACAAAACCAGCCAAATTTTGATGCAGACAGATTGAAAGGTCTGTTAATCGGTGTTTCCTGACGTTTTTTTGATATAAAATGTTTCATATTACTGGTTAATACTTAAGAAATAACCACAAAGTCATGAAATCTTTGTGGACTTTGTGGTTATTTCTTAAAGCTGTAGTGCGTAACTTTTACATGTCCGTGGATGTCCGTTTCAGCCAAGCCACTATCAGAGGAGATGACACAATGCAGATTAAGCCGATCGGCTCCTCAAACATCTCATGGTATTTTTCAATATATATAATTTTTACTTTGCGTGTCGACTTGCGACATTCCCGCGCTGTCGCACATGAAATTACGTCTTTTATGTCACAACAAGAAAAATAATAAGAAATAGAACGCAGTGTCTCGTAGCAGCCGGCAGAACGTGAAGGTCGACATGGCGGAGAATCCAAATAAACAGCCGAGAGACACTTATCGGGAAGTGGATCCTACCACGAAAAAAAAAAAATTCCTGGACGTTCGGCAGAGGGACTATTGGCTAAGAAGGAAAGTGACCGAAGGAGAAGGCAAACGCGAATTTGTATCGGCGTCGCTTTTCCTCGGTGGAGAGAAGAGATCTGGCTGATGTTCAGGGGTGCACATAAGTGGTCCGCAGGTCCGCACACACTGTCAAAATATAAAATGCGCACCAGATGAAACCCAGAGCGCCGAAGTTCCAGCTGATCAGCTGATTCTGTCTCTATCTGTGTCAGTTTGTGTCTGTCAGTTTGCCAGTGTAACGGTTTTTCAGTCAGTCAGATCAGTGTAGCTGATTGCAGGATTCTGCATCTTGTCAAAACTGAAAAAATTCACTGAATAAGACAAATAGATCATTGTGGCCCCAACAGCTGACTAATAAATTTCAACACCAAACTGTTAAATGTAGATTAAAGTGAACAATCAAACCTGTAAACAATCCAACCTGAACTCTGAAGGTTTTTTTTTTTTTTTTTACCAGTATTTTTATATTTTACTGGTTTCTCTGGATTTTTTCAACAATGAAATGATATTTATTGAAACAAATATAGAGCCAGGTAAAGTAAACAGACTGAATTTGAAGCTTGATTAAGACAGATACCGGTTGGAATAACAACGGCAGAGATAAAGCGGTGGCAGCTGGGCTTACATCATATGGAAGCGCCAGCTTTATTGTTTTAATGACGCAAAAATTCCGCTAGGGGGCGACAGAAGTTACAGAAGTTACGCACTATGGCTTTAAGTATTAAAATGAAACATTTTATATCTGAAAAATGTTAGGAAACACTGATTAACAGACCTTTCAATCTGTCTGCGTTAAAATTTGGGTGGTTCTGGCTCCTTCCGGCAGGCTTCGTCAGCAGCTCGTTCATATTCCTTGTTCGAATTTGCTGGACTCTGATTGGCTAACAAACTAGCCTATGAGAGCAAATAATACTGTTTTCTGTCCCGCTGCGCATGGTAACATCAGACGTCGTGTCTTCCTGTTTGCTACGTTATGCTACAGCTTTTTAGAAAAACCGTTTTTAATGGAAGGGCCTCTTTAACTAAAAACAACAGCAAGCTGAATAAATGATACAAACAATGAGACTCAATCAAACTGTTAAATCTGCAAGTCCTTAAAACCAAATCAAAGACCTGCAAGTAGATCAGTTACATCATGAATCATCTGAATTCCTCTGTGATTTGCTGATGACAGTAAAGGAGAACAGATTAGATTTAATGCTGCTTTTATTCCAAACTATAATTACTTTTTTTGGAATGAGAGCAAAAAACACTTGTTTTCCCACCACAACAGATTTTGGCAAAACTTTAATAACCTGCTTTATTCCAGTGATTCATCAGTTAGAAACTTTCAGAGACATAAACTGGATGAATCTGAGCCACTAAGGTGATAAAACATTTATTGGAGATGAAAAAGTGAACAAGTTAACCAGTGAGTTGAAGTGGGATTGTTTCTGTGACAATTTTCAACCTCATAGTTGATTTATTGTTTGAAGATGTTACAATAGAACAAATTATTGCATGTTACACTTAACAGCTGTTGTGACAAGAGCTTCTATTAAATCTGTCTGTAGACTTTAAATTCCCACCTAAAAAAATCCTCATTAGTTTATAAGATTTCATGAGCACTTCTCTTTGATGCACCTTGTTTCATTTGTTATTTCATGTTCACTGTGTAACAATATCCCTTTGAAATGAAAAGACACGATTAATGAGATGCAGTAAGTGTGTGACTCATTAACATTAATGAGGAAATGTGCGACATCACACAGGTGTGAACTCTTGCTGGCACAAAGTTTCACAAATTCATGTGGGAATATGTAGAAAGTCCAAGAACTTTTTGAATACGACAGGTAGTTAAAGATTTCCATCTGTTCAACGTTTCATGCCCCGTAATAAAATATGTAAAATATGTAAATATAGTCTTTTCAATTGCTCTTCTGTGGTTCCTTCTTTGTACAAGACACCACTCAGTAGCTATTGGATCAACGATAACATGTGACAGTTGTCTTTGTTAAATTAAAGGATTCAAAACAGTGACTTTGCACATCTGGACACTCCTGCACACTGTCAAATCTCACAGCTGAAATCAGTTTTGTCTGATAAAAAAAAACATCTTCATTGAACATGTGACCAAATGCACAAAAAAATAGCCTAAAAACACCAGTGACAATTAGATTTGTGTCCAGTTCTGTCTGTTAACAGATGATGTTTCTGATATAAAACACAACAAATTACTGTATGTAATGTAGTTATCAGCGTGTGGAATGAAAAATAGGAGAAAGAGCGTGTAATTGTCACGTCAAGCTAACATCCTTTGGGACTGAAACATGATCAGTGTAGGGAAGGTGTGCAGGGACAAGATCACCTTGATGTTTGATGCAGACAGCCAGTGAGAGGTCAGGCTGTCAGTCTGTTTTATGTGCTGCAGCTTAAAAAAAAAAAGACCTTCCACCATCCTGGGGAGAGGACCAGAAAAACAAGCCATCAAACAGGATAAAAGAAACACTATTTTTATGTCTCTTCACACACTCAGAAGCCAACACAACATATTAAATGACACGCCACGCCGGCAGCGCCAACCTCAATCTGACACTAATTTCCCTACAAGTCAAGGAACGATTTTTGTTTATTCAGACTTCTTCTCTCGGTGTTTCGTCTGTATTTTGCTCGTGTGTTTGTCCTCGTCTGTGACTGAATGCTTTTCGGCATCCATTCATGTGTAACTGTATTGATTCAGTTACAGAGGATCAGAGATGTGCGGGGGGGATAAAAGGTTTCTGGTGAACACTCAAAGGCTAGTTTGTGTCAATAATCTACATGCATCTCTAGCTGAAGGTCTCGTCTTTTTGTTTGATATTTATTGGCCTTTTTTGTGTGCTGTTAATGTACATGAACATGAAAGAGAAGGGGGGGGGTGTAGGGTGACACCAATCTTTTGTTCTTTTCAGGGGTTTTGGACTTAATTGAAGCCTGTGAAGAAAAGAGAATCGGTACAGTGTGTCAGGATGGAAATAATGAGGGACGTTTGTTTTCGTGTGCTTCCATCTTTAAAAGAGAGAGAGTGCATCAGCCTGCAGTTATAACAGGACAAGAAATAACAAGAGTCCAGATATGATAGAGTTTAAGTGAATTAAGTTCTCAGAGTTTAGAAAATTTAGACTTATGAATGTGTGTGAGGGACTTCGCTTGTGTTCCCTGCACGTGCATATCAGCACGTTCGTGGGTATTTGTACTGCGATTCGGTTTGACGTGAGCAGAAGGACGACAAGATCAGGGGTGTACTCAGCATGGAGAGGTACTTTCTATCCACATGATAGCAAACAGGAGAGAAACAAATGTAGAGGTGTTAAAACACTCCCCAAAAAAAACCTTTTAAAATCTGTTCAGGAGCTGTTAGAAAATGTTCTCCCTTTTTGTTTTTTAATAGTCGTTTGTTAAAGGTGCAATATGTAAGAATTTTACAGAGAAATACTCACACAACAGTCTAACATCCTGATGATGTTGTAAGTAAAGTCGCATTGTAACAGATCTCGATCTCAGTGGGCTGGGTGGCCGTTAGTTTCTGTCATTTTAAAAATGCTGGTCCAGACCGTAATCATTATTTACACGTTGTCATGATTCCCACCAGGGGGTGTTAGTTCGAACCCCAAGAGCGACCCAACTCCAAACACATACAGGGAAACATAAATCAGGGGAAGTGAATTTATTATAAAAAGTGCACGAGACAACAGAACAAAACAGTGTAATGTGCTCGATGAAAAACAGGACTGGAACTGAGGCAGGGAGGAGACTCGATCCTGGGGGGAGAGACTCGTTATAAAAACAAGTAACACAGCCCGCTGCAGTGCGCGGGGAAAAGTGCAACTACACTTACTGTGAGGTGAGCTGTAGTTGCGGAAGGTGGGATCCGAAGACACTGCAGCGGGGGTGGAGCCCCAGGAGTCGAGGGAAAGCGAGGAAGCCCGGGACGTGGTGCTGTCTCCACAGATGAGACTGTGGCAGGGGTGACAGCCGCGCGCCGACCGGGGAGGCGCGGATCCGGAGGAGACCAGAGACAGACAGCGCACCGGGGAGAGAGAACGCCGCAAAGAGCGCGACGTTAGAAAGCCCCGGTGAGGAAGAGCCCTCTTTCCAGCGGGTGAACGACCACGCAGAGGTACTCAGAGCCTGAAGGAGAAGCTCCAGGACGCGAAACTGAGAGAAAAGGGAGAGAAGGCTGGTTAGTAGAAACTAACATAAAAACTGTCATTCAAATGTCTCTGGCCGATCTGTACCACAGTATGAGTGGGACGAACTGGCGTCTGTCTCTTCTTGCTCCTCTGCTTAAATACCCAGCTCTCCTGAGCTGGGTAATGAT
>SSNP01000097.1:1410276-1425634 GCA_006937955.1 Pachypanchax playfairii
GCGCGACGTTAGAAAGCCCCGGTGAGGAAGAGCCCTCTTTCCAGCGGGTGAACGACCACGCAGAGGTACTCAGAGCCTGAAGGAGAAGCTCCAGGACGCGAAACTGAGAGAAAAGGGAGAGAAGGCTGGTTAGTAGAAACTAACATAAAAACTGTCATGCAAATGTCTCTGGCCGATCTGTACCACAGTATGAGTGGGACGAACTGGCGTCTGTCTCTTCTTGCTCCTCTGCTTAAATACCCAGCTCTCCTGAGCTGGGTAATGATCCACACCTGCAGCCACTGATGAGAGCTGTCACACCCTGCAGAGATGATTAGTGGAGACAGCACACACCACACAGCAGCTGCAGCGATCCCACCAGTGAAACACTACAGAACAAACCCCACAGATCTGAAAGGAAACCCCAAACCCCAGAACCGTGACACACGTCCAGACTTCCTGGTTCCATAACGAATCACATGTGAGTCTGCAAGGCTGCCAAGTCTTCAACACAAGCAGCTGTAACTCCACAATGACCAGCGGCAAAGAGAAGCAGCTCTGTGGATGGAATGGAAGCTTGTAAAAGAAGCGGCCCTGAGGTAACTTGTAGTAAATCTAACCCCTCGTTTACACCGGACTCGTCAGCGGTGTGAAACATCAGTGAAGAGTAATATGTGACTGATAGCCGCCTTTGAAGTCAATGGGACCGTTTCCATTAGGCGCGAAGCAGCACGAATCGGATGCATCTCAGAAGCGTAGTGTCGCGGCCATTACGCGGCAGTTTTGTTTTTTACGCACTACGCTTCTAAAACACATCAAGTTCAACAGATTAGTTTGGACCAGACAGGAAATCAGTTGTTCATACCCGGAAGTTTCAAAATAAAAGGACGTGTGGATTTCCGTTTGATTTCTGTCTCCCTGCTTGTTGTTGTGTGTACTGATGAAATCACTGGTGATTTCATAATTCTTCCGTGATTTTGTGATCTCCCAGGACCAGCTGGATGGAATTCATTCACGAGAGAAACGCTTCTGAAACACTCCCCGTGGAAAGGGACACGCGCCTGCTTTCGCGAGCAAAATGCTACGCACCGCTGACACGTTCAGTGTAAAGGAGGGGTCAGAAACCACAGCATCCATCCCAAAAATGTAACAAATCCAAGAGAAATAAAACGAGGATCAACACTTGAACGGGCAACCCAGCAGAAAAAAAAGGGAGACGTTGGAATGAGTGGCTGAGAGTGGAAAGTTTTGTTTTTCTACATGAAGGATTTGACTACTAGGTCTAATTCTTACATATTGCACCTTTACCTTCATGCGGATTTAATAAAACACCAGAAATTATAGACCTTTTTGGTAATTCATTATCTAGAAACTAAACACATGTTGTTTGATATCGCCTTTTACTTTAAACACAAGTTTTTGTTGATAAGCTGATATTTTTCAGTGTTTTGTGGCTGATTTTGCTCGTATCAGCTGTGAACAATCAGTTCTGTCATCTGCTGAAACTAAATAATAGTCCACAGACTTGTGTTCCTTCTTCCTCATAAAATCAAAACAATTTATCAGGTATCAGATTTCTTACTTCACTGTCCGAGCTGATGTATTTTTGTTTACCCAAAAACAATGAGTAAGGATGTCTGCCGTTAGTTGATGCTGGAACTGGGTGGTGCATTCATCAGGAAGACACACTCAGAGGATTTTCATTTAAAAATGTTAAAACCCAGAATGTGTGAAAACCCCATAAAACGGAGTAATTAGAAAACACAGAGAATCTTACAATATATCAAAAGAGGAAAATCAATAGTAGGAGATAAAAGCACAACAACTAGACAATGAGTAAAAGTAGACGGATGATAGACGGTATATAATAAAGTTTAGTTGTTGGTTAATTCAGTGGCTACAGACAGCTAAACACAAACAGGGTTAAGAACATTAAACAAATTAATAAAGTTTTCAGTGTTGTTGGGATTCTTGGTTGAGAATTTAATTTAATAAACGTTGTAATTGACAATGGCTGATGGGAAAATAAGAGATTTGGTGGATTGTTTTTCAAAGTGCAGCAGAAATCTCCTGTAGAATCTGTGTGAGATCAGATTCTGATACCAGGTCAAACTGACCTTTAAAGGCTGCATCCTTATGTGAGCTCTGAGATGGTATAAAAGCTTTTTATTTTATCATCAGCAGACATATTCTGATGCTTGAAATTGTCTCTGTCCCTGGGATTTTCTGCTCAGTGTTTCTCTGTATTGATTCAACAAACTGGAGCTTCCAGCCTCAGTCATGATACATGTGGGTACTATTTAAGTTTAACACTGTGCAGCAGTTTGTTTGTGAAGTTTATTTAAATTAAACATGATCAAATTAGATATAATACAAAGTTCCATTAAAAGAGGTGGTTCTAATCCTTTATTTTTAAACCCTTTCAGATACGAATTCTAAACTCCTCATTTACATTTTTTCGTAAGTATTTT
Source organism: Pachypanchax playfairii (assembly GCA_006937955.1). Lineage (NCBI taxonomy): Eukaryota > Metazoa > Chordata > Actinopteri > Cyprinodontiformes > Aplocheilidae > Pachypanchax > Pachypanchax playfairii. The sequence goes on from SSNP01000097.1 coordinate 1,412,727, forward strand.
TTTATTTATCTTTAGGTTTGAACATATACAGTTCTGTACATACTTTTCAAAAAGATTTATATTTGTCTACTCAAGTTGACAACATGTGTTTTGACTTTGACTATTTTTATAGGCATTTCAAAGGGCATTTGTGCTGCTAATCTCTGTATTCTGTAAAGCTCAATAGACGTTTGTGATCTATTTTGCAATAATCCAAGTTACGTTAAATGGCCTGGTTTTGGTGTTTTCACTGTTTAATAACTGCAAAAAGATAAAAAGAAATGTTGAACCTGGTGCCAGTGGTTTGTTAGGGTCACCATGGTAACCATACATCTGTGAGACACAGGCACAAATGTACAGACACACAAGAGCACAATATAATATAATCAATAGAAATTGAGCCTCAAACAAAGAGGCAGTGTATGGAAACTAGAAGTTACTGTTGAGTGGCAGAGGGGTCACGTGTTTTTGTGTATCTGCAGTTGTTTATTTAGGACATATGACACATTAAACATATGCTCTAATTCCACTTTTGAAGAGAAAAAAAATGAGCTCTGATTTAATGAAATCTTTGTGAGTTTGAAAGTACACACTCTGCTTTCTGGAAAGATTTGAGACAACCGTGCAAGTCCTGTAGCACTAAAAGACAAAAACACCTGAGTATTGATGTGTAATATTTATACATAGTAAAAATTTGTAGGGGTTTGCAAAAATGTATGAAAGTTAACACAGGTCAAAAATGAGTAAATATGTCATTTACCTTTTTCATTGTGATTGTGTAAAAAACACAAAAGACACTGTAATACTAGTTTAATCATGTAAAGTTAAACTTTCTGTGAAAGGATGCTTCTGTTGTGATGTACACTTGATCTATGGATCAAGGTTTTCTCATTTGTTTTGCCAAAAACCCTGTTGCGGATGTGGAAATTGTTTTCAGTTTCTTTTTGTGAATTTTGTCTACAGCGAACAAAGTGCTGCTGCTATAAATCACAGCACACATTCCTGAAAACCTGCACACCTTTTATGTATTTTTATAGTTGGTCTAGAGCTGCGAGAGAAAAATGAACCAAAAGTTGATAAAAACCTTAAAATAACGGGTGAACTGTAATAAGGACACGTCACTGATTTTGCATTAATGACTTTAACAACTTAATGTCATATATTGAAGTAATCAGACCAGAGTAAGACTGCATCATAACAGACTATTTGAGTGCTGCTTCCAGCAGGTAGCTGCTGATGGTCAGTGAATGCATCTGCAGGTAACCTCTGGAGGGACCGTTGAGGCTCAGAAAACCAGCAGTGATGATGCTGTAATTTAAAGGTCACCAGTTTAATCCCTGCACAAAAAGAAATAACCTTCTTACAAGTCATGAGTCCAGTCAAAGTGCACTTGAGCAAGAAATTCAGCTTCTTCTAATTTGGATGAGAGTGTCTAGAAGATGCCCTAAAATGAAAGGACAGGGGTTCGTCTGGAGCGGAGAATCCAACATGATTAGACAGAGTGTGAAGCCATCTTGTTAGCTGAGTTAAAATATTTAGTATGCAAAGAAGGAACAACCAAAGGTTGAAACAGAGAGGGGTGAACAGCTTGTCACAAACGCTCTCTCTCTCTCACACACACACACACACACACACACACACATGTACCAGAGGCACACGTTGGCTAATTACTGACTGAGAGATTCTCAAGAGGCTACGAAAACAGAGAGGTGCCCCTTTGCATCCTGGGTCCTGCAGCTCCCTGCAGCATATTCGGACGTGCATCTCTTCCACTCAGTCACTGCTGTTGCCATCTGGTCACATGATCAGAGAAGAAGTAGGCCATAACAGAGGAGCAACTTGCTTCACACAGCTTCCTGTCAGGGTGAGACGAGACGTCTTGGGAGGGAAGTTAAAGAAGTGAAAGTAAAAGAAAAGAGGACTTTATTAGCAAACTCAGATTTCAAGCACGTACATGAGACACACACAGACACACATCTGAGTATCTAAATATACACACACAAACTGGGAGAAGCTGCCAAATCTCAAATGATAAGATGAACAGCCTGAGGATTTAGAAGGTTGAGCCAAGAAACGCATGGACAAACACACACTCAGCGGTTTTTCCATCTTTTTAGAGGACATAACTCTGACTTGTATTAATTTCCTGCAAACACGTTATCAATTTGTACTCTTACTTTAACCGGTGATCTCAATCTAATCCATTTTAACCTTAAAGCAAGCTTCAAATTTAATGACTAGCATCTTTTAGACTTTCATGATGTCCTCCTGAAATCTCAACAATGTGTGTGAACTGAACAAAAATGTCCCCATAACAAGAGTAAAACAAGAACAAAGACTTTCCTGCCATCAGAAACGGAACCGCAGACTCGGAAATCTGTTACAGAAAATCTGCCATCTGAGTTATTTTATCCTGATCTCCCATCTTGCTAACCCAATATAGATACATATGTATGTGTGTATGTATCTTTGAAGTCTAACAGCATTAATGCACGCAGATGTTTTAGAGCTAAAGGAATATTGAGAAATCCCTCAGACTCAAACACAGCTGCATCCTTTTGTGCAAACATCCATCATTCACCTGTTTATTCTGCTGAGTCATTCTCTTTAGACTGTCTTTGTTTGTGCTGACTCATGTTTTCTTAATCCAGACAATTTGAAAATTTAATACTGAAGTAGCTCAAATCTTCATTTACATAATTTACATCTGAGTTTTTTTTGGATTTCTTGTTTTCAGTCACAGTTATTGGGTTTTAGGTTGTGAATGTAAAGACAAAAGCTCGTTCAGATCTTGCATCCTTCAAGTGATTTGTTTGAAGTGTCATTTTGTCATGTAGTTATAAAAGCTGCAGGTGACGTCATTAAAAGTGAGCTGTGTCTATAGAAACAGGAAGTGGTCCACAGACTAGAGTAAAACTACGTGTCTCTGCTGTTGTAATACACCAGTAGTTTTCCAAGTCCACCAGGAGTTGAGTAAACGTCTGGATCTTGCTGCTGAAGATCAGTTATCGCTGCAGAAGTTTTTCTGATGTGTCAGATCAAACTGACACATCAGCAGTACGTGTGTAGTTGTGAAGTAATGCAGGTGTTTAGATGAGAAAACAAGACAAACAAAGCAAACAGTTTCACATAAAACTCATGCAAAATCAACTTTTTGGAGCTTTTAACCGTGTTATGATTCTATTTCCTTATTAAAAAAAAAAATCAGAGTGGTTTTTGGCTTAACACATGCATTTCTCAGTAATCCTCCTGCATCCTGAGTTCTGAGCAGCTGTGCTACTCTCTCCTGGAAAACGACTGACTGTAACATGGTGATGTAACAATGTTACACCAGGACCTGCCCCTGCAGATTAAACCCACACACTCTGAGCTGTGAGAGTCCAAAGCGAGACACTAAGCTCCGCCGTTTGTAGTATTTTATTTTCTAAAAATGTCTGGGTGAAAATGTGCATTTGACTGTGAGAGTTACAGGAATTTATTCACCATTTTATTCAGGCAGCTCAAGGGCAGCACTCACAAGGAAGGGTGTCTGGAGGACAGATGGGATTTTAGGTAAACCGAATGTTTTACTTCCTGGTCTGAGAATAACTATATAAGTTAATGATTGATGATTAGCTATATAATATAAGTATATAATATAAGTTATACTTCAGTTATATAAGTTATACTTCAGGGCAAATGAAGACTATATAACACCAAAGGTAAGATTTGATCATATATGTGTCTATCTCAGATGTTGAAAGCTGTAAAATTGCAGGATACAGAACCTTTAGATTTTTTAGGATAATGAACTCATGGATTGATGGGCCTTTTTTGAGCAGGAGTTGTTTCAAATACTTAGAAATAGCAATGAAAGTGGTTCAAATCTGGCTGCCAAGAGCCTGATTATAGTCTGAAAACCTCTTCCTGTTGTTAACTAACTGATATTTCATGTCAAAACAACTCAAATTAGCATTACAATTTATTTTCAAGTGTCTTTTAAGTCACAAAGGGAATGTGGTAACTTTAGTATTTAGCCTTTCTAATTTTGGGTGTTTGGAAATATTATAGGTAAAAAAACAACCTGATATTTTCAGCTAGTTGTAGAAATTTTCAGGCGGTTTGATTCTGAGCAGGTGGTAAGAAATACGTTGCTGGAGGGTTTTTTAATGTATTTTTTTTTAAGCTGAAACAGTCGCCTGCAGCAGTTCAAGTGAGCAAATAAACAAACACATTAAAACTAATCGAGATGGAAAACGTTAAATAGAGCGGAGGAGAGTTGGGATGCTGATGATTATTATTCTGTACAAATGATCCTTATACACATTATACAAAGCACTGATCCACCTTTAATGTAAAAATAATTACAGTGCAGCTCAACTTGCATAACCTTGTGTTTCCTCACATAGCATTGTTTTTTGTTTTTTTTAAAATACTATCTGTTTAAATCATTTTATGGCTTGCAAACAGTAACAGAGCTTATTCAACAGTCATTAAAATCTGATACAGGAAGTGATAGTTTGGAAGATAAATAGTTTGGAATTATATAGTTTATTAAATATTAAATGTTATTATGTAATTACATAATAATAAAATTGACACTTACTATCTGCAGCATTCAGATTCTCCACCAGAGGGCAGAAGACATTAACAGTACAATAAAATCTGATAAAACTGTATTTTTTATGTATATTTGGGGTTTATTTTTACATAAAATAGTAAGTACTGAGGGATGACATGACTTCAAAGTTTTAAATTACACTTTTTATTTCTTACTCAGTGTTGATGCAACTTTTTCTCTTCTCTACTTTGTTCACCTTGAACATCCAGTGCAATATTACAAATTAAACCTTTAATACCATTGTGACTTACATTTAAAAGGATTTACAGTTATTACAGCCAGCCAGTTTCTGTGCAGTCTTATCCACACGGAAAACTTTAGATGCATGCATTAATTCCTTGTGGTTGTAAGTAGAGTTTGAGGCCGTCCTGCAGACTTTAGCTCACATCAAATCAACCTGTTCAGTTGATCCACTGATACCACAGAGTGGTACTCAGAGAAACAGAACAGAGGAAAAGGCTTATTTATTAATTCAAAACATGAAATCCCAGCCTGCCTGGGTAATATACATAAAGGCAGAACCCTGCTTTACAGAATACAACTATTTCTCATCTCATTGAAAGAACACTGCCGCATAAAAAGCTCTGTAATAAAGTAGAGAAGCTTGGAAATCATGTCTATGCAAAATATTCCAGAAGAATTTTCCTTCAGAGCTTGTGGGGAAAATATGTGTGTAAATTCAGTGAGAGAGAAAACTAGACTTTAAATTTGGCACAGAGTTTGTTTTTGTGCGTTAAAGAGTGGGAATTAGTTCAAACATTTCCAGAAAGAATTTTCAACATTTTGTTTTCAAATCTTTCAAAAGTACATCAATAATCTTAGTTCTGTAAAAGCTGTAAAAGATTTCGAATGTTCAATTTTCTATGTGCATTTTAAACTGTGACGCATCTTTGTGACACATATCAGATTTTCTCATGTTATATTAAAAGCTTATTGCCGTGGTAATCGTTTACAGTCTTGGAAATGATGATGTACATGGAATAAAAATGTTAACATTCCAGATGAAGCTGCTTGTTTTGATTTATGAGTTGTACTTGTATGTACTTGTACTTGTAAAGGTTTTTCAACAGTTCTGGGAGAAGAAACAAACTAAAACTCATTATAAAAACAGAGTAGTAACACTGGGGGAGGTGTGTGTGTGTGTGTGTGTGTGTGGGGGGGGGTTAGTGTTTGTACACTGTCACATTTACTTATAAGGCATCAAGCTCTTGATTGACCCTCATTGGTGTAATCTATGGGTCATTTTCACCCTAAAGACAGGTGTATGTCACTGGAGAGGACATGACAAGGGATGCTAAATGTTACAATGGAGATTTTTAAATCAAATATAATATAAATACTTTAATTTTGATGTCTGTTCTTTTCACTCAAACACATCCTTTAATCGTCTGTTTTAACTCCTCTACAGACATTAAAATCACATCAGTCTCATTATTTCATCAGTTCATCGTAAACTCCATCATCTTGTTTCTTGTTGGTGATCTGCATGACAGATACAGACGAACTCAATCAGATTATGTCTACGCAAATTAGAATCGATCTTCTAATGTTAGCTGTACAAATGAGCCTCACACACACACACACAAGTGTGTTTTGTTATCCTTATGGGGACCGTCCATTGACTTCCATTGATTTTAGTAACTAGATTTATGCCTAACCCAAACCCTTTTCCTAACCTTAACCATTACTGATCTATAACTAACCCTAAGACTAACTAAAACTCTATTCACACCATACCTATAAACCTAACCCCTAATCCTAAAAGGGGGATTCCCCCCCCATGGGGACCAGGCTTCGGTCCCCACAAGAACCCTCGGACCCCAGAAAGATAGTAAAAGTCAGGAAACTGGTCCCCAGGAGGTCAGAAATACACACCCCCCCCCCCCCCCCACACACACACACGCACACACACATTAGGAGGGATATAAACATACATTCAGCTGTTGGTTAATTATAAACACGTCAGAGATTCAAGGAACAACCTGCAATTTACAGGTTCTATAAAGATTCTGAGTAAATCAATTACAGGGAGAACAAAAAAAACATGGGTGCCCAAACATGAGCTCACACACTCACACACACAACCACACACACATGCACACACCCCCCCATAGGATCAATATCTAATCTGAAACAGTCTTCACCTTCACAGGATCTGCAGAGTGAAGCAGAACCCAGTGTGACTTTCACCCAAATACTGAGCTGTAAGTCAAGGAAACTCTCACCATTTAAAGTGGAGGGATTTGAACCTTTCACACAAAGTCACTTTCTTGTGATGCATTTTGCATTTTTCAATTGTAATTTCATATTTTTGTATGAAACCTTTACAAAAAGAGACTTAAATTTTGACTGAGGGTTATATTTCAGCAGTGAAAACAACCCACATTGCAGAAAGGGACCGGACACAGATTATAACCATTAACTGGTAAATAGTTTTTGTTTCCTTGCACTTTTAAAAAAATTTAAATTTAAGACAAATTCCTGAAATGACTGAGTACATTTATTTTATATTTCGCTAAATAAAAAAGGGGGAAATTACCTGAAAGTTTGAATTTTGCTTTTGGAATTTCACCTTATATTTTCTGTTGTGGATCATTTGCAGTAAAAGGAAACAAGTCGGGTGCAGAATGTTGACGTGACCTCGCTGTGAAAGTTTCTCTGTGTGAAGTTTGAGTCCAGCGTGTTTCTGTCTCTGTGTTGGTCCTGAAATAGACAAGGGACCCCACCGCCCCCCCACCCCGTGACCCTGAACAGAAAATGAATAAAGGATAGCAGCTGGTGAAATTTTCTTGAGATAATTTGAACATGAAGGTCGTGTTTGTGCAGCTATCAGAGCTAAAATCCATTTCTAACAACATCTTATTATTTGAGATTTGAACTGCATTTCTATCATTACTATTAAATATAATTTCAGATTTTTAAAAAATTAAGGAAAACCACATGTTTGAAAACACTCAAGTCTTTCTCAATCTTTTAAATACAGAGGCATAAAACTCAAGTCAGAAAAATATCATAAGTTTTGTTTTAACAGTGTGTTTAATATTAACAATGCAACACGTATGTAATGTCATGTTATATTTATGGAAATTAATAAATCCATAATAATGACAATAAAGTTATAACTTGCCTCATGCAGTAATTAAAACGTCCACGTGAGGGCAGTAAACATGTTCAGAAATCAAGACAGATGGTTTGGAAAGTACAAACCCTGTTAAAGTGATAACTTTGTTCATAACGGGCCTAAAAATGATAACACATTCAGCATTTGAGATTTACAAGACAATTATGAATATTCCTTTGATTAACATGGTCAGTAATTGAGTCATTTTCTATATTTGCTTTTCCTGTTCAAGGTCACGGGGCTCTGGCGTCTCCAGCGGTCATTGGGTGAGAGGCGGAGCTACACCTGGACCACAGGTACACATATATACAGACACACTCACCCATTCACTCTTACTTAGAGTTGCCAGTTAACCCTTTTTAGTGACAGTATTGGTGGTTGTCAGTGAACTTTTAGTAATATTTTATTTTTAAAATGGAGTTTTATAAAAGCCAACAACCAGCAGTGATTCATGTAAATGAAATAATTCATTTTTTAATGTAATATTAAAGTATCTTTGTGAAAATATCAAATTACTTGAGTGTTTACTAATGCTTCAGGTCATTTTATATATTTCCTAAGCTGAAATTGTTTCTTCAAAAAAAAAGAAGGAAAAGAAAGTGATTCAGAAGATTTGCTATAATTTACACTAAATGTTTTACACTCTGATGAACTTCTCAGCTTTAACACTTACTTTTGATTCATCATTAATATTTATGAGCTGAATCTTTTCGAACCAAGTGCTTCATCTGAAAAGTTTAGCCCGTGATCATCTCGGCTGCTGAAATGGATATATGATGTTTAGGAATACAATTTCTTTCTAACTGAATAAAGGCCCCGCGTGGAATATTTGTGTTGCAGAATGATTAAATTTGGTGAGGATGATTGGCTTGATTCAGTTTGGGGATTGCCCACGAGGCTCTTTGTGCAGGGCAGCTCACACATTGATGCTGAATGAATCACCGAGTGGCTCGAGAAGAAAGGCGTCTGCTTTAACACCGCGTCTCTAAAAACACGCGCGTGTCTGAAGCATCTGAAGAGGAGAGCTCGGCTTTAATGTTGTGTGTATATGTGTGTGTGGATAGATGGTTGTGTGAGCTGCAGCCCGGCTCTGTTGGCTTCTTCCCTCCTCGGTACTGCATGGATTTGCATCTCATTGACAAAGTTTATCAGCAGAAGGAAACACTCTCTTAAGTTGCACCAATAAAACCTCCACAATAGCTCATTTAAACCCAACTCAAAGAATTTGTTATTCAGTTTATTCCCTCCTGCATTGAGACAAATAAAAGAGATGAACAACAAAGAAGGAAGCATCTGCTTTACTGAGCGTTTCTCTGGATTCTCCGGACAAATACAACAACATAACACATAAACGAATTCTACATATGAAACAGTCTGTCCGCATCTGTTAAAGGTCCCATCCAGTCAACTGTTGCCAGAGTTTGACACATCATCGGTCCAGAAGATTGATGAGAAGCATTAACCTTGCAAGGTGCAGACAAACAGCACACACACAACTAGATATCAGCATACAGCTGTTCACTGTCATGATATATATATATATATATATATATATATATATACAACCTGTTTTAATCTTCAGGTTTCACAATTTAGTTCTCAATAAAAACAAATAAAAAAAAAACCCTCATCTGGTCTTTACCAGCTTTTTATTACAATCTGAGATGAAGAGCAGCACATGACATATTCATCCATCCACTTTCTGTTGCTGGTTTGTTCAGGGTCGCAGGGGAGGCTGGAGCGTGTCCCAGCTGTCATCAGGCTAGAAGATATTACATTGTGTCAGTATTTATTTTACAAACCGAAGCCAAAATGCAGAACGTGAAAAACTTAGTGCACCCCATCATTCAATACCTTGTAGATCTTCTAGCAGCAGTGACTTGATGTAATCATGTTCTGTGTGACCTTTTCAGTCTGTTGGCTCGTTTGTTTTTACAATGCGGCTTCAGTTCATGGAGGTTTTGAAAGTCAGATTTAGGCCTGGGCCTCTGAAACACCTTGGTTTTTTTCTGTTTGAGACATTTGGATGTAAAGTTGCTGCTGATTTTAGGATCATTGTCCTGCTGCAGACAGCCTCAAGATTGACTCTACAATACAGAAGAGCTGAAGGTCGACTGGTTGGCTGCTCGGTGCCCAGACCATCAGCCCTCCACCACCGTGCTGACAGGTGGTTTGAGCTGTCAGTGTGCTGCAAAGATCTATCAATAGATACCAAGTCAAGATGTGCCTGTGTTAAATGTGTTAATCAAGTCAAGTTTATTTATAGTGCACTTTAACATACTGTATGACCAAAGTGCTGTATAGCAAATCAAGAAATAAAGCAAAATAGAGAACTAAACTAAACTAAATAAAATAAAATAAAATAAAATAAAATAAAATAAAATAAAATAAAATAAAATAAAATAAAATAAAATAAAATAAAATAAAATAAAATAAAATAAAATAAAATAAAATAAAATAAAATAAAATAAAATAAAATAAAATAAAATAGAGCACTAACTAGTGTTAGTTTATATGAATTTTATTTTGGTTTTAATCATATTTAAAATGTGAAATAAGAACATGTAAAACAGATAGCCATGTGTGCAAAATAAAAACATTGAGATCATCTGTCTGTAGGTGTTTCTTGATTTCCCACCATGTCAGTCATGGAACGTTTTCCTCTTTTATTATAGAGTCTTTTGGTTATAACTGGGATATGATTTCACAGGTTTATGAATCTCTGAATAAGACCAAGAAAACCCCAAACTGTGAAATATTAGTTTGCTTAGAATGTCCACAAGTAACTCAAACCCATTAAACAGTTTTTCTCAATAATATTTGTATATAATAAAGACATATATGTACTAATTTCATCATGTAACATCACTGTAGTGTTTCTTTTCGTTTTTCATCAATTGGAACCAAAAACTAAAGATTCAAATTTTTTTGTGAGCATATTCTTTTTTTTAAAGTGCATGAAACACAACATGTGAAAGAACTTTGAGTTAAAGGAGACAACTTGTCAAATTATTTTATCTTTAAACATTTAGTGCTCTGAACTATTTGAATAAAATAAAACAAAGATTTTACTGTTTGTGCTTTTTAGCACAATAATTCACAACAACTTCAAACTAAACACAAGTTTTAATTAGAATGAATGGACTGTGAAGTATTGTACTTGTTAAATACTGTAAATTTAATCAAGTTCATTACTCAAAACTTAACAAGGATGAATGAGAATGAGCCTGTTCACGCTTTCCCTCATATGGTTGAAACTATGGCCCAATTACTCAGTAGGTAATGGGATCAAGTTCAGCAGTTCTGCTCCTTTTTTTTTCCCTTCAAACATTTATTTATTCTGCATCAAGTCATCGGGGTTAAACCAGGCAGAGAAGTAGGCGGCTTTTATTTACAGTGAAGACCAAAAAAAGGATCAATTTCAAGGGAACAAACGCTGGATTCTCTGGTACCTGTGGATGAATTGGCTTCTTTCCAACACACAAAAAGCCTTATTTTATTTAGCTGAATGCACACTGTAGTGAAACAGATATTAAAAATCCCTTGGATGTAATTATATTAGGATGACACACCTGTCACCAGACTTTACCTCCTCCACACGCCTCATGCTTGTGGAAAAACTGAGGTCTGCATTCTTGCTTTTTGCTGATACCAGGCCTTCAGCATCCAATTATTTCACTCCTTTAAATGCCTTCACAGCAAAACCACTTCAAAGACACGTTCGCTCATTCTCGCAAATGTAGGACGTGATTTCATTCTTTTGTATTTTTGTGGTCCTTCTCTCTGCAGTCAGCCGCGCTGCCTAGAAAGCAATTCACAGTATCTAAATGTCTCCTGTCTCTTCTATTACTCTAATCTGAGCACCAAATGCTATGGGACGAGTAAAACAGATGGAAGAACCAGGCTCAAGGTGCCCAGACTTTAGGCGTTAGCAAACTCATCTCCTGGTAAATTGAACTTTGTAAATGACACTCGTGCCTCCAAATCTGATAGTCCGATAGCTGCTGGACGTCACGCAGCTCTAAGTCCCCGAGAGGAAAAACTCATCCACTTATCTGCGTCTGTCCTCTTCACTTCTTTCAAACCTGTTTTTTTTTTTAAGAGATGTTTAATCTCATTTGAGCAGATCCATCATTGATATTGAGGCATTCTGCAGGAAAAAGTCCCAAAGGTGAGTCTGTTAGTCCTTTTATCACAATAAAAGACTCATTTTCTCTTCGTCTGGCATTTTTTTCCCAATTACAGTAATAAAACAACAAATGGCGATTCCAAAAGAAATCTGACAGGGTTATATTATCGATTATTTTACCATTTGAGTTCATGTGAAATAATAAATTCTTAAAGAGGCCCTTCCATTAAAAACAGTTTTTCTGAGGTTTCTGTTGAATATTTTAGCTCCACAGGTGTTCTTACCTTCATAGTGGGTGTGAAAACAGGTCAACAACTTCTCTTTCAGTTTTAATCTCTCAAACTACGCAGGTGGCGATAACACCCAAGTTCTCTCGAGTTCAAACGGCCGGTACTTGTTTCATCATAACTCCTTTGTTCGTTAGTATTCGGCAGCTCCTGCCGTTGAAACCATGCCTAGCATGCTGCTGGCTAAAAGCTGTTAGCATAAGACGTAGCAAACCGGAAGACACGACGTCTGACGTTGCCATGCGCAGTGGGACAGGAAACAGTATACCTTGCTCTGATAGGCTAGTTTGTTAGCCAATCTGAGTCCAGCAAATTTGAATAATGAATATGAACGAGCTGCTGCTCGAGGCCTGATGGAACAAGCCGGAACCACCCGAATTTAAATGCAGACAGATTGAAAGGTCTGTTAATCAGTGTTTCCTGACGTTTTTTAGATATAAAATGTTTCATATTACTGGTTAATAGTTAAGAAATAACCACAAAGTCCTTAAATTTGTATGAAACGGCCTCTTTAACTGTTACCACCTGAGTAAAACATTATTAGGACCCAGAACCAGCAGGTCTCAGTTAAACAGACACGTTGCTTTCAGTATCTTTTTTAATCATATTTAAAGGCAGGTTACAGTCATTTTTTCAGAATATTTATGCATCTTAGAGACAAATCGGGAGGAAAAAAATATCTCATCTCGGATAAAAGGACAAAAATCCACCAAGAACAGATGAACTGCTGAGTCATGACAGCTGTAATGAAATGGGGCAACTCAGCAAAAAAAAAAAAAAAAAAAAAAAAAA
>SSNP01000097.1:1434577-1477573 GCA_006937955.1 Pachypanchax playfairii
CCACTCGTTACCTGTATTAATGGCACCTGTGTGAACTCGTTATCAGTATAAAAGACACCTGTCCACAACCTCAAACAGTCACGCTCCAAACTCCACTATGGCCAAGACCAAAGAGCTGTCAAAGGACACCAGAAACAAAATTGTAGACCTTCACCAGGCTGGGAAGACTGAATCTGCAATAGGTAAGCAGCTTGGTGTGAAGAAATCAACTGTGGGAGCAATTATTAGAAAATGGAAGACATACAAGACCACTGATAATCTCCCTCGATCTGGGGCTCCACGCAAGATCTCACCCCGTGGGGTCAAAATGATCACAAGAACGGTGAGCAAAAATCCCAGAACCACACGGAGGGACCTAGTGAATGACCTGCAGAGAGCTGGGACCAAAGTAACAAAGGCTACCATCAGTAACACACTACGCCGCCAGGGACTCAAATCCTGCAGTGCCAGACGTGTCCCCCTGCTGAAGCCAGGACACGTCCAGGCCCGTCTGCGGTTTGCTAGAGAGCATTTGGATGATCCAGAAGAGGATTGGGAGAACATCATATGGTCAGATGAAACCAAAATAGAACTTTTTGGTAGAAACTCAACTTGTCGTGTTTGGAGGGGAAAGAATGCTGAGTTGGATCCAAAGAACACCATACCTACTGTAAAGCATGGGGGTGGAAACATCATGCTTTGGGGCTGTTTTTCTGCAAGGGGACCAGGACGACTGATCCGTGTAAAGGAAAGAATGAATGGGGCCATGTATCGTAAGATTTTGAGTGAAAACCTCCTTCCATCAGCAAGGGCATTGAAAATGAGACGTGGCTGGGTCTTTCAGCATGACAATGATCCCAAACACACCGCCCGGGCAACGAAGGAGTGGCTTCGTAAGAAGCATTTCAAGGTCCTGGAGTGGCCTAGCCAGTCTCCAGATCTCAACCCCATAGAAAATCTCTGGAGGGAGTTGAAAGTCCGTGTTGCCCAGCGTCAGCCCCAAAACATCACTGCTCTAGAGGAGATCTGCATGGAGGAATGGGCCAAAATACCAGCAACAGTGTGTGAAAACCTTGTGAAGACTTACAGAAAACGTTTGACCTCTGTCATTGCCAACAAAGGCTATATAACAAAGTATTGAGATTAACTTTTGTTATTTACCAAATACTTATTTTCCACCATAATTTGCAAATAAATTCTTTAAAAATCAGAGAATGTGATTTTCTGGATTTTTTTTTCCTCATTTTGTCTCTCATAGTTGAGGTATACCTATGATGAAAATTACAGGCCTCTCTGATCTTTTTAAGTGGGAGAACTTACACAATTGGTGGCTGACTAAATACTTTTTTGCCCCACTGTATNGTCTTAAAAAATGGTCTCCGCACAGGACACGTGAACATCGATCTATTAATCGGGTTTACTTCCTGAACTTCTCGCTGTCACAATAAAAACAGGTTTTTAATAAGAGTCAATAAGAGTAGATATACGTCTACACCAGGGGTGTCAAACTCCAGGCCTCGAGGGCCACTATCCTGCATGTTTTAGATGTTTCCCTGTTTCAACACACCTGATTCAAATCCTCTGTATTTCAACAAGTCCTTCAGAAGCCTGTTAACGACTTGTTCATTTGAATCAGGTGTGTTGAAACAGGGAAACATCTAAAACATGCAGGATAGTGGCCCTCGAGGCCTGGAGTTTGACACCCCTGGTCTACACAGAAACCTTTTTTTTTTTTTTTTTCAAAATGAGCTTTGAATTTGTTATTACAAATGTCCTCATCCACAAGAAACCTTTTCTGGTGTTGCAGGAAAACAAAAAAGACCAGAAAAGAAAAGGCGTGGATTAGGGATGTCCAGATCCGATCATGTGATCGGAAACCGGGCTCGATCACGTAGTTTCAGACTCGATGGGAATCGGTTGTTACCTCCCGATCAGGACTCGAACATTTATGTATATATATTCTTATTAGTTTTTAACGCATTTATACATCTTTTCGTGTGACGTCAGTATCCGGGACAGTTTCCCTCGCAACCCACAGCCGCCATTTTAAGAGGGGACGCGTTTCCATGACGACCAACCGCAACGTGTGTGAAAATGTGAATATTAACAGTCCTGTAGTCTACACAACAGTGGAGAAGATGAGGACTTATAAAATCCTCGATGCGTATATTTTCTTTGAGGTAAACTTTTTTAATTGGCTCAGTGGATGTTGTGTTAAGAATGTTGCCCCGTTAGCTCCACTAGCTTCGCTAACCGCGTTAGCATGAGTTCCAGTGTTAGTTTATAGTCATATTAAATCCCTATGATATGATCTTAAACTGGTTCATGGAGTGGAGGTGATCACTAACTACATGCAGAAGACAGCCCATGATCATGTTACTCTTTCTGCAGTGTCTGCCGTTCTGATCAGCTTATTTAATTACATAACGTTTTATTTAATAACGTAATGTCCGTCCACCGGTTTGTGTGTTCGGACTGTCTGCGTGCTCACAGTACAGAAATGCGCTCTAGTCATGTTCATTTTTACACACAAGTAACAACTTCATGACTCCCCACCATGAAGAAGCCCAGGAGAAACCCCAGGACACGCTGGAGTGGCCGCTGTCGTCCCAGGACTGCTGGCTGTCCTGTCCCTGCAGCTAAATATTAAATAGGGTGAATTAAATACAACATAAGTAACATCCTGGATCTGTTTATTTGCTCCTTTTTATTCATTTTTTAATGTATTATAGATCGGATCGGGACTCTGTGTCGGCAGACACTCAAAATCAAATGACTCAGACTCGAGGGCAAAAATAATCTTGATCGGGACATCCCTAGCGTGGAGTATAAAGCCCCCTCATCAGCTGCCATTATTGTTGTTCCTGTTGTTACATCTGTCATTTCTGGGTTAGTGATGAGCAGATTATTCCCACCTCCTTCTCACTGTAAGAGATGTTACGGATCCCGCTCCAAGGGAAGGACTTGTTGGGGTTCAGTTTGCGATCAGGGTTGTAGATGTGAAGACCCTGAGCATCCACACCCAGTAACAGATCTGTGTCTCTCTTATTTTGCTGCAAAAGATTTCAACATGAATACTGTGGAACAAGTGGAACGTACCGGTAAGTTGGCGTTACAGTGACTAACACTTACAGTGATGGCGAAGTAGCTGACGCCGTACATTTCCAGGTCCTGAGCGATCTTCAGGTATTCCATCTCCGCTTCGTCCCTGAACAGAAGATGGAAAGAATTTAACAGTAAGGAAACATCTTTTATTAAAGAGTGACTTTCTGGTGTTAATCGTACCTGGCGATGCCTCGGTGCTCAGCGTACCACGCCGTGATCTTCTCCTCCCACATGTCAGCAGTCATTTGGTACTGCATCAGAACCTGAAACCAGCACAGCGAGACACTGATTCTACAGACACGAGCAGGAAAACAACAGTTTCACTGAAATCTGGATGCAGCTCGGTGTACTCACACTTTTAGGTAACAGCTCGTCTTGTGCGAGGAAACCCGGCTTGTGAAAGTTTGGGTCGTAGTCTCCGTACTAGGATTGAGAATAAGGAGGTCAATTGATTTTAACAATAATAAAAAAGAACTCTAGAACATTTGGTATTAAAACTTAAAATGTAAATACACTGTAACAGATAATGTTTAAAACAGACAGAAAATCTAAACCTTCTACAGCAGTATTAAGACTCTGGTCTCAGGTGGTCTCCTCACCTTCGCCTGGACGGCATACGACGCCAAGAGAACCGAGGCTTCAGGAGAACAGAATATCTCTTCATCTAAAATCTGCTTCTTCACCTAAAAAGAGTTGATATGTTTCAAACTACACAAAGATCATGTGTTTTACCTTTTAATTTACCAGGTTAGTTTGAGACCTACCTGTAAGAAGAAGAGGTGTTGTGTGATTTCTTGAACCAGTTCTTCTTCTACTTTTTCAGGGAAGAACTTGGCGAGAAAGTGAAACGTTATGGGGGAGTCCTTGGGAACCTCCTGGTCCAGAACCTGTTTAAACAAACAAACAACCAGAATGTGATTAATACTGTGTATTTTTGGATCCTAATTTACTCATCTGATCTGATATTCAAATCTTCACTCACCCTCTTTTCTAATTTTAGCCAGGCGTAGGTGTCCTTCACCGTGTACCTGAGTCCGAAAAACCAGGTCTCCCTCAAACCAACGGTACGACACACCAGATCAAACAGATCTTTACCTTTCCATTTAACCTGAAAACAACAATAAATAAACCGATGAGATGAGACTGTAAAAATTAGAAGCTGCTCTGAGATTATTTTTAGTCACTAGAAGTGAAGATGATGCTTTCTGTTTGGAGAACTGCTGCACCCTGCTGGATACTTTAAAGAGTCTCTGACATGTTTAGATCTCAATAAAACATTTAGAAGCATCATAACTTTAACCCCATAACATCCCCCTTTTCAGAGCTTGCACACAAAAGTTTCCATACCTAAATTGCTCCCAGCTGTAGCTCTTAAGTTTTTAGGGTGACTGGTTGGCATAAAAATTATGTTTTGGACATTTTTATTGAGAAGAAATGCTTTCCAACGATGTATAACTTACTGGTATTGATGTAAAATTGACGCTCCCGAGTGCGGTACGGTGGCAAGCATGGCGTTAACATGGTACAAACTTGTGATGTTTGACACGTATAAGGCAAGAATTACATTTTAATGAGCTTCAGTCTCAATTTGAAACAGAAAGTGATGAAATACAGGAACACAACTCTTTGTTTACATCTTTCTTGGACATTGAAAAGCATTTTATGAACTCGTGTTTTCATTAATAAAACAGTGAAACACTGTATAACAGCTGGTTGTAGCAACACTGCTTCATTAATGTATTTCCCTAAATCAGACACAGAGAATGATGAAATCACTCACACGGAAATAAAAGATCCACAGTGACCAAATGTAAATGTTCTGATTCAGTGGGTTGGATATTGATCCGTAGAAAGACTTTATCTGTGCAGCTTGAGTCAAACACATTTTCATGCAGCAGAGCCACGAGTTAAACATCAAATATTATTTCTATGATCAACACAGCCTGTAATGGAAAACCGCACAGAATAAAGGCAGCGACATGGGCAAAGAACTGTGCAGAAATCCCATTTTCTGAATGTCACACTCAGTTCTGAGCTGAGAAACACGTGAATGTTATAAATAAAAAGCGACTGGAGTTTGAAATGAGTCGCAGCTGTCAGATCAACAAGATCTTTCTGTGCGCTCTGAAACAAGCTGCTGTTGTCAGGATGAGTCATGAACACGTCCTAATATTAAACTTAAACAATTAAAACCCGGAAAAACACAGATAATCAGAGAGATAAATACCGGTACTCACAGTTCCACTGGACAACACACAAGAATCACAACATCACTGGTTTATTGTTTCCACACTAACTGCAGTGCTGATGAACATTTGGCATTACAAAGAGAATTAGCAAAGTGCTACACTCAAATCAGATGATGTTCTCTCAGAGAAATCTTTACGTTAAACTGTAACTTTAAATATCCAATTCCTCAACCTGTACATCTTATTTTAAGTTAGTTTGACTGAACAACCAGATTCATCAAAGATGCACAAATCCTTCATTAGTTATCATTTTCACTAATAACCCACAGAATTCACTGCTGTTTAATAATTCCACTTTAATGTAGTGAATTTAATCCCTTATTTTCAGTGTGTTGGGCTTTTTTATTACTATAAAGTTTGTCTCCATGTTGAATTTATGACTCTTTGACATGAGCTTTAAGCTCGTTTTATTTTTAAGGTTATCAGATCCTTTTCACAAACTTGTTTTCCTGTTTTATATCAGCTGTGCAAACTCAGCGAGTCCTTCATGTGAGAAAAACAAGGTTTTCTTTTACCACGTTAAGACTGAAAGCAGATTTCTCACCCTGTTCTTTTCAGTAATTAAAGGAATGAAGCCTGTTTTTAAACAAGATTTACGAGTTCATGCTCATTTAACATCTCGCTCCTCCAAGTTTTGGATGAATGCACAAACTTGAACTCCAAATAATGCAGAAAAAGTCCCAAAATGTTACCTCTGACATTAATATCACAATTTGTGTGACCATGGAAAATCCTGCACATCATGACTTGTTTAAAGCCTTTATTATCATCACACATGGAAGTTTTGGGCCTTGTTTCATGAGTATGAGCAGACTGATTTCATAGGAGATGATATATGATTGTATCAACATTTACATATTAAAATTATGTTAAAAGAAAGAAATCCATACCTCACAGCTGAACTCCATTTCAGCATCCATAGTGATGACTTTGACTTTGAAAGTCTTTGGTTGTTTCTTTTTCAATCCTAGTATTGACATGTTGAATGTGTTTCCCATATAACAAAAACTGGAATCAAAAAGAAGTCTGAATAAAGAGCAAAACAAAACAAAAAAAAAACTCAATTTACAGAGTTAAATGCGTCACATAGTAACGAATCACTGGTTTTAAGTCTCGTTTCTCAGCTACAAAAACGAATTGAAATCAATGGTTTCTAAACAAACAAAAAACAATTTTTATGTGCTCCAGGTAAAAAAAAGAATACATATGTAAATTAGGCCCATTACCGAGGGAGTAAAGTTAAAACTTCAGCCGTCCAGCAAAGCTCTGGGGAGGCTGGGCTTTTGTATGACCAATGCTAAGCTAACTTCTCTCAGCGTTTTCTTTCCAACTATGACACAAAAACGCACCAAAACAAGTTATACAGAGAGCGAAACTTTTGGGAGACTTCCATACTGAAACGTGGCTAATAATGTTGATTTGGAAGTAGTTAGAAATGACGCTTGTATCAATTTTCCCTGAAGCTATCTGTAGCTATGAGTGGTTAGCTCGCAGTTAAAACACAGGAGGACTTTCCAGAAGATATTTGTTTTGACTTCCAATCTCTCTCCCTCTCTACAGGTGGGAACATGAATAACACTTTGGAATGACTCAACTGAGCATGTGCAAAGAAAAAAGCTTACTTCAATGGTTGTCGGAAATATTAATTTACAGCACTGGTTTATGTGAAAGAGCGTCGACAGAATAAGGAGTCAGTGAATGCAACTCTAGACTCTAGGTCAAATTCATTTAATGAAAAAATGATTTGTCTGACAACTTGTTAAAAATGCAAAAAGCCAAAATAAATGGTTGGAAAGCAAGGGATGTATTTTTAAGGAAGGAAAACGCAGTACCCGGAACGCCTCTCTTCCTGATTCTTCCTGTGTTGCGTCGAAATGTGTTTCTTCAAGTACTGTAAGTGTCGAGTGTGTGATAAAACGTTGTCAATTTCTATATATGTATTTATTTATAGAAGAATAAGTCTCAGAATTTGCACTTTAAGGAAACCTGTAGCAGTTTTACGAAGCCTGTGTGACAAATTTGATATTTTTATTATACTGAATACGCGTGCCACCGTGTTTTAGGTCTGTCATATTGAATTATTAAAACATTATTTAAAACACACTTTCTTGAAAACAACAAAGGCTCTGTTGTTTTCAAGAAATATATTTTGATAAATGCTTTATAACCTCTGTGGTTATAGACAAAACGGACTGTTGAGAAACCTTTTTGACTACATCTCGACCTAACACCTGCAGAGCTCAATGTTTTTGTCTTGCTTGTTTGTTTGAGTTTCAACGAGTCCACTGTTGGTGTTGTCATTTTGAAGTTGGAGTAATAAGAAGTCAGAATGACCCAATTTTAAATTTTTCATGTTTTAATATTGAATTTGCATCAAAAAATAAGAAGCAGCTGCTATTCTCACTTCATTAATTTACTTTTTATCTTGTATATAAGGTGTAATACTTTAATCGCGTAGCTAATACACATCCTCACAAGAAAACATCAAGCAGCATCAAATCTGCAATAAGTGAGTTGTTGATTCTATCATTTTTAGTACATTATTGCTTTTTTACATGTATTTTACTCAACAGGTTGATGTATGATGTCTGTTGACATGGAGGCATTTGAAAGTGTGAAAGCAGTCATCTTATCAGCTCATAAAAGCTCCACACCAAGAGAAAAGATCAACTTCTACAACTGCTGGGCACAAAACTATGATCAGGTGAGAACAATGAAACTGAATGAGAACCAGATCTTTTTTAGTTGTTTACTATTCTCTATATTACTTTGAAAATGAGGAACTAGTTTTCCCACAAATCCTACTAGCTGAGATAAAAAAACATTACTTATTTAATTACTTATTTATGTAAAAAAAACATCTATTTTTCATTACTGCTCATGTCCATCTCATAAATTCATCTTTTTTGTTTCTGTTATACTTTGATTAGGATGTGGCTGTTCTGGACTACCAAGCACCGAGACGAGCAGCAGACTGCATCTCGTCCCATTTCAGTGGCACGCGAGACGCTGCCGTCGTGTTGGATGTGGCATGTGGAACAGGACTGGTGGCCAAACAGGTAACTGACTCAATAATTAGACTCACACCAAACAAAAACTCACAAAAAATCCAAAGCACAGCCACATCTGAGAAAAACCTTCTTCGAAATCATTTCTAGTCTTCTGTATTTTTAGACATTTTTAGTGAAATATCCAGAAATTTGCTCTTTAAAGACATGATCTATCAGAATGTTTGATCAGAAAACATATTTTTTGTTTCACAGTTAAAGCAACATGGATTTAGACTTTTTGTGGGAGTTGATGGAAGCGAGGCCATGCTGAACAAAGCCAGAGAGACGGGGTTGTACCA
This sequence comes from Pachypanchax playfairii, assembly GCA_006937955.1. Classification (NCBI taxonomy): domain Eukaryota; kingdom Metazoa; phylum Chordata; class Actinopteri; order Cyprinodontiformes; family Aplocheilidae; genus Pachypanchax; species Pachypanchax playfairii. The sequence continues at coordinate 1,443,260 of SSNP01000097.1, forward strand.
GGACTTAAAGCAGTCTCTGCTGGGCCAGGATCCATTACCTGAACAGTGGGGTACTTAAATCCACATCAGATCATCTACGTCATCCTCATTAAGTGGTCCTATGTGGGGCTTTTCCACTGTATGTCATTGTTACAGATTTAATTGCACCTCAGTCTCTTTGTTGTTGATTGTATTATTCTATACAACCTTGCAATAACCATATAAAGACCTAATAACCAGAGTAGACACATTCTGTAAACAATAAAATGTAATTGAAGCTCTTTGTCTCTTCTGCTGCAGCAGGCTCATTTGATGTGGTTGTAATCGTGGGAGCACTGAGTGATGGACAAGCCCCTGTCAGTGTGCTCAGACACCTGCACAAAGTAACCAAACCAGGTTAGATTACTTTTTTTTGTTTATTGTTTTGGAGGTTTAATAACTCTTTACTGTGCTGCACCGTTTCATCCTTCCACTAGGTGGCTGTATTTGTATGACAACCAGAAATAACCTTGATAATCGGGACTACAAAGCTGCTCTTGATAGTGAGATGAAGCAGATGGAGGAAGAGGGACTCTGGATTTGTTTAGAGGTCACAGAGGTGGAAAACTGGGAGAGGGCTGTGTCCGAGCAGGAGGATGGCTACATATCTGGAGCTGTGTACCTCTATAAGAAACTGGAACACTAAATACATCAGTGTCAAAAAACATTTGAGGGGGTTATTTCACTATACATGTTTTAAGAAAATGTTTTTTAAAATGGTATTGTTCTCATACAGGCACAAATATGTTGATTATTATTTATAGATAAGCTTTATATTTTAGATTTGAATTCAGTCATGGTAAAATATTCAGTTCTGATGTCATACAGGAGAATGTTATTCTATAACCTGTTTCAGTTTAAGTACAATATACTACCTTAGTGAACCACCAGGTGTTGCAGAAGAATGTCATTCAAAACAAAGGAAGTTAAAAATGCGAATGAAACCAACAACTTTTATTAAACAAATTAGAGATTGTCTAGTTTATGAAATTCATCATATTATGCTTTTATTCCTTTTTCTGTAGAAGACATGGATGTTTTTATTTACTTAATAAAAATCTAGGAGCTCCTGACTTTACAGGAAGGACTCACATGTAAAAAAAAAAAGTCTGTTCTGTTTCAGTTCTAAGGTTTTTCATGCCATGACATAATAAAAGGATTTGGTCTTTTCTAAAATCATTTAAATCTAATCCCCAGTGTTCAAACACACAACAGGTTCTACCAACAATAGATTTTATAATGAACCTGCTGAAGCTGGATATTGTACCAGAGACAATAGCACGAAGAACATTATGGATTTATTTCTCTATTTTTTCTGTGGAGAATTTCATGAAGTCATCAGTACTGAGGGTTACAGGGATACATGGTTCAACAGAAGTTGGGTTTTTATTAGTTTGATACCAAACAGAAACCTGGGATTGTTCCTGTTCTCCTCTATGAGGGATCAGTAATACTCAGTTCTAACCCAGCGAAGGGTTCTTTTGTATTTAAGTAGACTATCTCTACAAATTGAATACAATTCTTCCAACTTAGTGGAACGTTGTTTCCTTTCTAACTTCTCTTACTGACTACCTTCATTTTCAGAGGCGCAACATTGTCTAATGACGTGCGCATTAAAACTGTAACATCAGCAGTACAATCACTTTGTGAGGTTGTAAATACTTTGTAATTGCTCTATGTTATGTTATTATAAAACTAACGGAACAGATTCTTTGAATTTAGTTTTTGATAAACATCTGCAGTAGTTATAGTTTCTATCTGGAGCGATCAGGTCGATCATTGTAAACTCAAAGTTTATTAAAAAATGATCAGACAAGACAGCTGCTATCAGCTGCTCGGTCTCTACTATGAAGATACAGAGAACAGCTTGACCATCACTCTCCAGGCTGCCGGGGGCCTTAAACCCGGCGCCAATTGCTCGGGTCAGCCAAGGTCACACAGGAGAATACATACATACATACACATAAGCACGCATAAACCTATGTGTTAGAAAAAACAGATGAATGAGACTACATGAGGTCAGGAGGACGGAAAAAAAATTCCTTACACCCAGTGCCCACAAGGGGGCGATGGATGGAAGCACAAAAAAACTCCTTGGGGGGTATTTGGGTGGGTGGATGTGTGAACAGATACCACGCACACACACTTTGAGGTCATTGAGGGGGCGTGTCTGCGATTTTTGATACTGTGAAGGTGTCAAGGAATGCAAACACTGTCGCTAAGCAACGCTCTCAGATGTTTTTGTCAGGAAATCTCTGTCCTTGAAAGTCTTTGCCCCAGCTGGGTGTTTGGAGTGGGGGGGGGGGTCAGGGGAGGGGGAGCCGAGTGTCCCATCTTCATTCTCCTTAGGGGAGTTTGAAGTGTTGACCTTTGGCCCAGCCAAAACAAGATAAGACCAAGTTAGAGCAGACTGCAGAATTCAGCAGCCCCTTCAGTCCCTGATGGTGCACTTTTTTCCAGTGGAAATCTGAAACAGCCGAAATAGACCAAATCACATGAAAAAACAGCCAATCAATCACTCCTCCACACTGAACCGAACCTGCAGCTTCTCCAAGATGACACCCATCCTTCCAGTGAGATCCTAACCACATCATGTGATCCAGACCCCCCAAGCTTTTAGTCCGAGTGCTGCCAGATAAAGTTACATACTTTCCATTTTATTGAATTTATTGATACGTTAGGTGACTGCCAGCTCCAATCAGCAGGTTCCCACGATCAGTAATCCAAATATATCCGTCTTCCACCGACAGAGCGGCTCAAGTTTGGGCATGGTGGCTCCAGCTTTTACGAGCCTCAATTGTAGTAAAGAAGTTCTCCAATGTGTAAGTTACCACAATACCAGATCCATAATTTCGTATTTGAGGAATTTGCGGGTGAGAGACTGAGAGACACACAAAAAGCAGGGAACAAAGGGGGAAAAAGCGGGACCAGAACAGAAAGTATGTACCCTCACTGAGAGATCAGCAGAAAACATAATGCCAATTTTTTAAAATTCTAGAAATTTAACATGGTACATGATATAGTGAAACATTGAGAAAATCTGTCACAATCCGTCACTTAGCATGTGAACTCTGCTGTGATGCTGCACGAACAATCGTGTCACTGATCGGTTCAAAAAGTCACACATCATTATAAGTACATTTGGAAAACTATGACAACCCAACAAACATGGAAGCTGTGTGCAGAAAAGGCTGATGAAATGTTCATAGATTCACATCAAGTTCAGAAGTAACACAGAGGCATGTGGACATGAGCTCACGTCAGATGGACAGTGAGATGTTCATCTTCATGCTGTTGTGAGTGAAAGGAACAGAACATGATGGTGTAAGATTCAGAAAAAACAAATATGCATGTTGATTTTGGATTTATTCATGTTAACACAGAAGAGTCTGTTAGTTTTTCATCTCCTGCAGGATGTTATATCACTTTTATATATATATCACATCTCCATCTGAACACATGAATACACTGTCACACTCATGACTAAAACAGTTTCTATCATTTTCTGCTTAAATGTTTTATAAAATCCTTGTGATGTATGTATTCATCATTTATGTTCAGGTTTTGTGTTTTTTTTATTTGGCGAGTAAAATTCAACTAAATTTTGTTGTTTTTCTTTCTATTCAATCCACCTCTGTGTATTTAAAGCAGAACTAAGTAAGTTTTGCTCTCGCTCTCCCCCTACTGGTCCCCTGTGAAAGCTCACTGTCGTAACGTTCCCCCGCCGCCGCCGCAGATGCAGATGCTCTGCCGATGTTCACCCGCGACTGAGCTCTCTCTCGGTCCCAATCACGTTTCCTTTTTTTCTGCTCGTCGGTCAAAAGTTTTTTCGTTCTTTTTGGTTCTGCCATCTTTGCGCTCCTAAGGGTGGCGTTGCTAACAACGGCAAGGGCTTCATGCTTGTATTTATGTACGTGAGTGTGAGTGCCGTAAAGCAGGTTTGTTCTCGCGAGATTAGTCGGGTCCGATCCACTGAAAGTTGCAAGTGCTGCTTTCAGGACACAGACCCCGGAGGGAGGGGAGGGACCCACGAATCACCCCGCCAAGTCCTTGTTTACCCCCACAGGGACTCTAGAAAACATTTATTGAGGTGAAAAAACTTACTTAGTTCTGCTTTAAAGAGGCCCTTCCATTAAAAACAGTTTTTCTGAGGTTTCTGTTGAATATTTTAGCTCCACAGGTGTTCTTACCTTCATAGTGGGTGTGAAAACAGGTCAACAACTTCTCTTTCAGTTTTAATCTCTCAAACTACGCAGGTGGCGATAAAACTCGATTTCTCACGAGTCCGAACAGCCTGTATCTGTTTCATCACAACTCCTTTGTTCGTTAGTATTCATCAGTTCCCGCAGTTGCATTAGACGTAGCAAACAGGAAGAGACTACTGGCCTGATTTATCAAAATTCCAAGTAAGGAGCGCAAAATTGCGTGCGCCGCAAAAGTTTTGCACCAAGGGCATGTTCCTAATTTGCCACTCATTTACATTTTCTCCTCCCAGTATTTTGCGTCTTCTAACAGAAACGCCCAATTGAATATTAATCAAGTGCAAATATTAATGAGTTACTGCCCGAAGCCTGATGAAACCAGCCAAATCTTGACGCAAAGAGATGGAAAGGTCTGTTAATCAGTGTTTCCTAATGTTTTTTAGATCTAAAATGTTTCGTATTACTGGTTAATACTTAAGAAATAACCACAAAGTCATGAAATTTGTGTGACATGACCTTTTTAAATCAGGAAAAAACTAACTTTTCCATCAACATGATTCACTGAAACTAAATATGGAATCCTCTGCAAACAAACTGCTTCCTCCTCAAACCAAACACACCTTCACTGTAATCAGACTCTCTGTCAAACCAGTTTGTCCTGTGACATGAAAGCCAGGAAGAGGACTGTCATGTCCAGCGGGGGGGGTCAGAAAAACTGTGTGGTTATATCAAACATGTTAAACATGCATGTAAAACAAAAATAAATAAACAAATCACCAGATTGTCAAATTCTTGTAATTTATTGAGAATCAAATAAATGGATAAAAAACAAAAATACAGTTACATTCCAATGCTTGGTCACAGAAACGTTCATTGTTAACAATAAAAGACTTCTCATGGCTGTCCGCACATTAAAGTCTATTAAAATGTGAAAAATATCTACAGTAAAATTCTGTTTCATTTTCCTTCATTAATTAAGTTGCTAAAAGTCGGACAAAAGCAAAATCACAAAAAAAAAGTCCTGAGTGAAATTCAACATTATACTCATTCAGTGCTTTGGAACATGGAAAAACACAGTGGAAGACGGAAGGTTTCACATTAACACGATAAGCTAAAGACGAGCGTTTAAGGAAGTTTACTCCTTAAAAACAACTTCTTTTTCTCATTGCTGTTTCCTCTTTAAATATTTCAAGCATCTTTAAAACATTAACGCCATTTTTTTCCTTCATTCAAGAAATTTTCCTCAAAATGAATGTAATGGAATGTAGTTATTTCAAAATAAAACATTATATGGTACAATTATGTAAAAAAAACTAATAACTACTACTTCTAAATGTTTAAACAGAAACTTCTTAGTGTCTGTAAGTACTTTGTTTTCTTTATTCCTTCTTGCTTGTGTTCAGATTACAGGTATGTTTTTGTTGGGTTTGAAGATGGTTCTTCGTTTTCGCTGCTGTCTGATAACGTCTCCATCTCTTTTTGTTTCAGCTGAGACTTGGTTGACGGAGTGTCACTGTGTTCAGATGCTGCTGACTCTCGTCTCCTCAGCTCAGACTTTGTTGACGGACCCTCACTGACTTCAGATATTGGTGATTCTTGTCTCCTCAGCTGGGACTTTGTAGATGGCGCCCATGATCTTTCTGAAGCTTGTCTTGAGTTCTGCCCCTCCTCCAATGGAGGTCTTGTATGTGGTTGAAATTGTGTTGTCGTGACCCCGAAGCTTTGTGGCTTGGGGGACATGACTCTGATTGGCTGAGAGGTTGCGATTGGTACCTTGCTGTGACGAGAACCTGCATGACTCGACCCGTTGGAAGAACGGACTACGACATAGCGAACAGAGGGGCTCTTGTCTGTGTCATGAGATCTGATTGGGCATGCAGAATTGATGAACAACCCGCCTCCCAAAACAAGCAAGATGGCCGACCCCCAACCAATGTAGAGACAAGCTCCGAGTTCCCTTCGCTGAGCATCTATGGAGGCGCTGTAGAACTTTCTCACCACCATCCCGGCTGCCCACGACGTGGGGATCAAACAGAGCAGTCCTGTCCCGATCAACACCGCTCCTGCTGCCACAGCCACCTTACCTTTTACCTGACCTTCTTCTTCATCCAGGAAGCGTGTGCACTTTCCTCCAACAAAGGCCAGGATGAGACCTGTGCCGCCTGTAGCAATGGCAAGAACCATGAGAGCCCTGGCAGCCTGCAGGTCGGAGGTGAGAGCGAGCATGGACTCGTAAGGTTTACACTGTAGCTGTCCCGTGCTTTGCACCACGCAGGTCATCCAGATTCCTTCCCAGATAATCTGTGAAGTCATGATGGTGCTGCCCACGAAGGCGGTAACCCTCCACATGGGTAATATACAGCTGAGGATGATTCCTGCCCAGCCCAGGAGGCACAAGGCACTGCCCAACATCTGCATCGCCAGCGAAGCCATGATGAGAAGGAAAGATGTTTGAAGCTGCTGAGAGATTCGTGCAGACCTTTTAAAAGAGCTCTTTGGGTTCCTTGATGGTCGTCAGTGCAGATCTTCTGTTCTTTTGTGTTTTTCTGGCAAATTCTTATTCAGACCATCTCAACATACACAACCTTTTCCGTAAATCGGAACTTCTTTACATTCTCTTTTCTAGCTAGAGCTGCAGTGTTGTTTGTGTCTGCTGAAGGAATGAAGAGCTCCAACAGTTTCAGTTCTTTGTCCTTCCCACTCGTATCTTTTTGCTAAACAGCTGGTGTGTCTACGCTCAGGTGTCCTTCATTTGTTAACAGCTTGTTTCCACCCATCTTTGTCCCTCCCCTTTTGTGTCCCTGCTGCTCTCCTTCCTCGGCCTCTTCTGTTTTCTACATGTGTCTACCTGAGAGTTTTTTTTTTTGTCACCTGGCTGCCTGCATGCTACAGGTCATGTGATGAGACACCACACCTACTCTACAGGGGAAAAAAATGGGAGGAGGATGACAGAGGAAGAAAAGGAGGTGACATCATCTTTCTCCTCCCTTGTTATTTTCCTATTATTATATTTTTTGGACACAACTAAGCACTAAATAAATTATAAACAAAAGAAGCATACAGAATAAATAAATCAATATTGATTACATGTATTTGTACCTACAAGATGCTATTTAATGTTTTTTCACAACATAAATTGTTTTTCTGTTCAGATATTTTTTAAAGAGTTAACCATGTTGCTTGTGAGTCTACGGTACTTAACAATGACTGTCTGATGATTCATGAAACAAGAGGACAGAAATGTGGACTGCATCTGAGACAAAACCTGTTTGACTTGAGCAGTTTCTGCTGTGCAGAAAAACCAGTTTAGAACATGCAAACAGCCGTCTCACTCATGAACACGCATGCAACAACAAACCTTCATTCCAGGCTCAAAGGGATTCTTATTTTTGTCAAATTCAATAAGAAATAGTTGTTTCATATTATGGGCTTACCATATTTTATATTGGCAGCATCTGCCTCACAAGATATGGTACTAGTTCTCTTTCTTTTTGTTTATTCATTTAATATATTTAATGAGATGTTTTACTGTCAGAAACAAACTTTATATAAAACTTGAACAATTTAATGTTTCAGCAGATTAATTAAAAATGTAAAGAGCAAATAATTAAGAATTACTTTAAGTAGGAATAAAATCTAGTTTATCAATAACACCATCAATTGTGAAAAGTACACTGAGATTTTGGAGTAACTTATACTCCCATCGAGTCTCTTCAAGACTTGAATATTTTAGCAAGACAATGTCAAACCACATACTGTGTTCATCACATCAGCATTTCTTCACAAGAGAAGATTCCACCTACTGAACTGACCCTTCACCAATAGAAAACACTGTAACACTTTAGGAAATGGTAAAATGTCCCAATTTCAACATCTGATCTGTTTTTTATGTTTTATTTTTATTGTTTTTTTATGTTGAGGACTGGCTGTGTAAACTGTGAACAAAATGGGTAGGGTTTGTTCCTATGTGACGGTGGCATGTGAGGTGTAACACTTTATACATCATCATGTTCAAAAGTTTTTAAAATAAACAAGTCAAACCTGTTATGGGGACAAGAACAAGAGAGAAACATTCACATAGCACACATGCTCAATGCAAACCAGGCCAACAAAAGCCCTTCTCATGAAGGAGGGGAGGATGAGCAATTATGACTGAAACTCCACACGTTTCAGTTTGAAAGAGGAAGTTTCGCTGTTGTGAAAGAAAACGGCATCAAAAACAGAGAAAAAGTCTAGTCACCAGTTTTCAACCTTTTCGATATATTTTATCAGATCTAATTTACAATTACAGAGTTTCTACGTAAATTTTACTGTTAAGAAAATATTTATTCATAGTCGTTATACAATCATCATTAAGTTAATTGTTTGTGAATGATTAACAATCAAAAATGGCTTATTTCTAAATGCTTTTCATAATGAGATATTTGTAATTTATTTTTTGTTAATTGAGTGTGTTTATTGTTTAACTATCGAGCAACGGGAGACACTAAACACATCGATAAGAATCATTCATTTTAACAATTTGTTTGTGATATTTAAACCCTAAATCTATATTATAATGACAGCTACAGCAAATAATTAAATACTTTTACTGGTTAATGTTTCCCCCCCATGTATAGTGAACCTGAAGACATATCACTGTTAACATTTCTGTAACTGTCAGTGTCTTTATTGCACTTCATTTGTATGAATATTATATTTATATTGTTTTCTTATATGTAACTCTGGTAATGGTTCTGTTTATTTTGTTTTTACTGTAATGTATTTGTGCTGCATCTTGTAATTTTGATGAGTAAAGATGTAATTTTAATATAGTTATTATCCTTTTTTCATAACATGTTCACATTCCGAGTCACTCTGCTGCAAAATAAATGAAGTGTCACCGTTAATTAAGTTGTTTGTGATTGACTGGCAGGCTACATGTCACCAAACCTGTTTGTGAGAATGCTTTCATGACCACTTGTGAAACCAGACAGACAAAACCTTTTTTTTTAATTTACTTTACTGTAATCTTTCTTGGCAAAAAACAAAAAAAACAAAAGCCACAACAGCCATATATGTAATGGAAAATTTTAATGCCAAAAAGTAATTGACAAACAAATAATCAAAGTAAGTCAGTAGAAAATTATCTTTAAATAATTGATGTAATAACCACATAATTCAACAATTTTACATAGATCACAAATAAAACAAATGTAGATCAGAAAAAAAATCTAAAACAGTGAAGTGAAGGAGTTAATAATCGTTTATGATGTAAAAAATGTATTTGAATACACAGATATGCATTTGTAAAAAGAGAATCAAAATACTATATTTTACAACATGCTTGACTCTCACAGTATAATTATTATAAAGACTAAAACAGATGTTTTATTTACACACTCATACTTCCAAAGTTCCTGTTTGTTTCATGATATTTTACACGATGGATCTTGATTCAAACAGGTAAAACCTATAAAATCCTTCTTATCTGTGTCCATCTCAGTACTGGAGCTTTAAACGTAAGCCCTGCTGTCCACAGATTTAGCCTTGGTGTACCTCGCATCGTAGTTATAGTTTTCCTCTTTGGGGGGACAAGAGCTGCAGAGAAGACCTCCACCCAGTATCAGCAGCGCCGCAGTGCCCCAGCCAATGTAGAGGGAAGCTCCCAATTCCCTCTTCTGAGCGTTGACCAGTGTGGGGTTGTAGAAATCTTGAATGATGGTGTGGGCTGTCCAGCAGACAGGGATGAGGACCAACACACCTGCGATGATGAACATGACTCCAGCAGCGACAGCCACTCTACTCTTCGTCCTTTCCTCGGGGATAAAGTTGGTGCACTTGCCACCCACCACACCCAGCAAGATCGCGACAAGAGCAACAAGGATGGAAATGATGACAAGAGCTCTGGCAGCCTGCAGGTCTTGAGACAAGGCCAGCATTGAGTCATAGACTTTGCACTGCATCTGGCCTGTACTTTGAGTCACACAATTCATCCAAATACCCTCCCATATGACCTGAGAGGTGACAATGTTGGCCCCAATGAAGGCTGTGACTCTCCAAGTGGGGAGACCGCAGATGATGATGGTCCCCAGAAAGCCGATGATGCCCAGGGCCATTCCAAGAATCTGTCTTCCACCAGCGACCATGTTGAAGATCTGTTGCTGTGTTAGTAGATAAAAACAAAAGAGCTGGAGAAGTTTATCTGTAGAGAGATGAGCTGTGAGAGGTTCCTGCTGCTCAATCAGATGAGATATGAGACTGTGCTTCTTTACTGGTGGTTTTATTCTAAGAGGTCAGAGGAGGAGTTTGCAGGCTTTAACCTAAAGCTGAAACCAGTTCCTTAAGAATTCTCACCAAACCAGATGGTTTAGAAGAACACAGGTTTCAAGGATTCAATAAAGAAACATGAATAAAGAACAATACAGCTCACAGAACACTGTGTGATGCCAGTACAGTCTAGTTTAGTTTTAGATTTAAAATTATGCTGGAAATCGTTCACAAATTCTCCAATAGAAATTAAATTGAATGAATGAAACTGAATATGTAAAAAGGGACTTACCAAGTAACCCGTGTAGAAAAATACACCTCCATCAAAGCTTTAGTACCAAAAATTAAGTTATTCTTCAACTTAACTTCAGTTAAAAATTAAATGATACGCTCATAAAATCTCAAAATAAACTGTTTTTACTGTTTAAAGTTGTCGTATATTTTATTATTACTCACCGGAAATTACCATCATAACAATAAATTTGAGATGATGTCATAACAGATCATGTGACTTTCACAGTATTTGTTTGTTTAATCGATACTAGCCGCCCAGAGTTTGACGACAGCCTGGCATTTACATATTTTCATCACTACTACCTGCTAATCATCTCTCCCTCCTTTTTAGGTCACATTCCGTACACAACAACAGCTGACAGTTTTCCACTTTCATTGAAAGTCTAGTCTCAAAAATTAAATAACAACAGAAGGCTACTGTGTAAACATTTACATCATAAAAGTTTTGAATTGCACAGTCTTTATATTGTATTCTGTGGCTGTTTTAAAAGAGAAATAGCATTAACAGTAGCAGTCTGTTAAACTTAGCTTCTGATTGTGGGTTCTGATTCAGGATTTGGCTCAAAATGTTACTGTCTGAACCATCTTTGGTTAATCCCAACTCAAAAACTACAATACTTATAAAGTCCAGATGGTGAAAATTAAGTGTAATTTAATTCCAGCAGTAATATCACTGTGAATCTGCTTGATTCTGCCCTATACAGTGTGAAATGAATGGTAAAAAAATAAACAGGGTGGGTCATTTATATGGATACGCGTGTGTGAAAAGTGGAAGGAGAGGGTTACATTGACAATCCAACACAATGGGCAGCACATTGAACACATTTTAGAAGTGGTTAGAAACTTGTAAATAATTCATGAAAGAATAAAATTACGTTAAAACCAATCACACCATTGTTTGTCTTGTGAAATTACCAATTAGTTTGATGTGTCACATGACCCTCTTCCTATTGAAAAAACAAAAGTTGGATCCAAGATGGCCGACTTCAAAATGGCCACCATGGTCACCATCCATCTTGAAAAGTTTGCCCCCTCACATACTAATGTGCCACAAACAGGACGTTAATATCACCAACCATTCTCATTTTATTAAGGTGTATCCATATAAATGGCCCACTCGTTATAGACTTTATGAGTCGAAATAATATTAGATGAGAGCACTCTGTTTTCTAGTGGAAAGCAAAGAATTTATTTTGCTGGTGATTCATAAACTATAATTCATTTCATTGATTTATATCTGAGACTCCACTTTCAGAACAGGCTTTTAAACTCTTTAAAGATCCCATTATGCTCTTTTCACACACTCTGAATCATTTCTTTTACATCTCAATGACATGTAAAAGCAATGCATTGGTCAAATTGGCTTCATTGTAAGTGCAGCTGTTTTTCCCACACTTGTCTCATCTCAGTTTCTTTTGTAGAGCTCTGTTTCAGGTGGGCAGGGCAGTTGGGAGCCTAGCCGCTCTAAGCCCCACCCATCTCTGTTCGTGTTCGCGAGATGTCGGTCGGAGAGCTTAGCGGTGCTGGTAACCAGCTGATTAAACTGCAATTAACTGTTAGAGATGTGGTTCTTCAAACTTACCAGTTTGACCCAGAAAGAGATGTAACGGTGTTAGCTCTTCATTAGCAGCAGCTCGGCTCCGGTAACGGTGTTAGCTCTTCATTAGAAGCAGCTCGGCTCCGGTAACGGTGTTAGCTCTTCATTAGAAGCAGCTCGGCTCCGGTAACGGTGTTAGCTCTTCATTAGCAGCAGCTCGGCTCCGGTAACGGTGTTAGCTCTTCATTAGCAGCAGCTCAGCTCCGATTTCACGAAAAACCGAGCACGTGCAATTCACGCATGCAGGGCGCAGTGCACCTCTTTCACCATTACGCAGCTGTCTGCAGGCCCATGTTTACATGAAACCTTTAAACATTACACATTCCCACGTTCTGCAGAAATTCGAGATTCTCTCGGTTAAATCGGGAGGGTTGGCAGGTATGGTCAGACGAGAAAGAAGAACAAAAATAACTTATCCCCCCCCCAGGGATAAAAAATAAAGAGAGGGGGGGCATCAAAAGCAGAGCGGAGGTAACAACAACAACGACAAATAGCACACTGATATGGGCACAAAAGGTAAGACTTGTCAACGCTTAAAGTTTTTGCCTTTCTTTATAAAACACTTTGGTGTGCACGCTGTGGTTGTTACATGTCAAAATGGTTTATATCATTGGAAAGGGGTGAATCGGAGCTTTAATTTGATATATAGATTATGGCGTGGAATGATAACGAGGGACTTGTAGTAACTGCAATGTTGTGCAAAACTACTTGATGTCCCACGGGTGGGACGGTGCTATTCACCACCTGAGGTCCATCACAGGACTCTTGCTGGACCCCCTGCAGTTTGCACAGGGCAAACAGGTCAGTGATGATGCAGTCAACATGGGGTTGCATTACATCCTGCATCACTTTGACACTACAGGGACGTACATCAGGATGCTGTTTGTGGAATTCAGCTCAGCATTTAACACCATCCTCCCAGAAGTCCAAACTGTCCCAGCTTTCTCTCCCAGCCTCCACCTGGTAGTGGATCACAAACGTCCTGACAGAACACAGCAGATGAGGCTAGTGAAAATAACACCCAACACCTAGAACATCAGCACTGGCGAGGCAAGGATGTGTCCTGTCCCCACTATATTCTCCCTCTACACCAATGGTCTTCCAGTGATCCATCTGTTAAACTCCTGAAGTTTGGGCTAATGGGAGGGTAAAAAAAATGGGGGGAAAAAAATCTTGTTTTGAAAACCTTTTAGAAGAAAAATGTAATTTTTCTTCTCGTTGTTGTTGTTTTTTCTTCTTTTTCTGGCCTTTCAGGGCAAAAAAGTCAGACAGTAAAAAAAAAGGTTGGTCAGATTTGGAAAGTGGGATGGCCTGAAATTTTTTTCCTACCGTGCCCTTCAGGGCTTCCGTACCTTGGGGGACATGGTTGGAAAAAAGTTGGTTTTTCATGTGCAGCAGATAATATGTTGTGCACACCAGATAGTAAAATATTTGGTGAGCACAAGTAGCCAACTTTTTTTTACTCTATCCATGTCCCCTAAGGGGCTCCGAACTATCTCACAATGGTATTAAATCATTAACAAAATTCTTGAATCCAGAGGGTGACCCAGATCACTCCTAAAATCTAACCACTTCTCCTTCGGGCAATTTGTGACCATTCTTTGAATTTTTATCAAAATCCATCCAGAACCTTTTGAGTTATCTTGCTAACAGAGAGACAAAAAATACTGGTGAAAACATTACAAACACAAACATTCAGGTGCACTAAAAATTTTCTGTGGGTTATTTTACCAATTAAAATGTCCCACAGCCATGATATCCAGAAATGCTTTTACCTTAAATCATAATTTTCTGGTGAAAAAATTCTGAAATGTGTAATCAAATCAATCAATCCAAAATACTTTATTAATCCCTGAAGGGAAATTAAGTGTTGTTGTATCTCAGTTCTTCTTTAGGGAGCCAGAGGGTTCTATCTGAGGACAGGAAAGATGTCCTGTAGCGGTCTGTGCTGCAGCTGATCTGAAGAAACCTTTGACTGAAGACACTCTGTTGTTGAGTTACTGTGTGGTGAAGAGGATGAAGAAGGTTCTCCATGATGTTTCTCATTTTCCGAACCATCCTCCTTCTGTCTGTTGGTCTATCATAGAGCTGGAGATGAAGCTGGAGGAGTTAGATGAGACGTTTTTCCTTCAACTACAGCAGCATGTTTCATCTAATCTGCCACGTAAAAAGGAGAACTTTATCAGGTTTAATTCTAAAACATTTTGTTTTACTCCGATAGAACGGATTATGTATGCAAGATAGAGGAGATGCATAGAAATAGAAGAGACATGACAAATAGTTTAACAAGATAAATAAACATGAAACAAAGAAAATAAAAGTAGTAGTAAAATACAGACTACCGTAATATGCAGACGTTTTAAATGACCTTCTGGATTTTATTGATCATTTTCTTGATGATGGTCTTTCAAAGTTTTTTTAAATTATTTTTTTGTTTGTTTGATTATTTATTTATTTTTCTACCTTTTTTTAAACTCTCTTTCAGTTCTGTACCATGACATGATATTGAAGACTTTTTTTTAATTCATCCAGACATGAGAAGAAGATTGAAAGATGAAATTCAAACCGAAGATCTTGAAGCAAAGTTACTGTAGCTTCCCCCCTCTGTGTTCATTATATGTCGATTCTAATTTGCATTGATTTCAAATTTTCAGAATTGTTATTGCAATGTTGAAAAATTCTTAGACGTGGTGTTATTTAGACTCAAGTCCAGGGTCCTCATTTATCAAACGTTCGTCCTATATTGTATCCTGAAATTTAGAATGTTCGTATGAACAATCAGAAGTCTGATTTATCAAATGTGCGACGGCCACTCGTACACACATCATGTGTTGATAAATCCCATTGGTGTGTAGCTACTCAGGTCCTCGTGCCCGTTCACAGTCATTTGCATACAGAAACGCCCTCAATTAGCCATATTTGGTAAAAGCACTTCCTTTAAAGTCCATACAGGAAATCCCTAAAATAGTGTCTAAGAGAGCAAATTAAACAATAAATAAATACATTTTTGAGACAGCGAGATCAAGGTACTTGTTGCAGAAGTGAAACAGAACCAATAAGTGCTGTTTGGTCTTAGCTCGGTAGAAACCAATAAAAGAAAAATTACCGCCTGGGATAGAGTTGCAGATGCGGTTAATGCGTTTGGGACAGAGGAGAGAAATAAAAAAAGAAATGTTTCGACATAAAAATACACACAAAAAACATGTAGCAGAGCACAGAAAATTCAGAACTGCTACAGGAGGTGAAGAGAACACCACTGTCTGTATTTGACAGACGTGTTTCCAGCATAATTTGAACTATTGCTCTGACAGGTGTTACTGTAAACTGGGACAGTGAAAACATCTTCACCAACAGAACACGCAGGACCATCCAGTGTCCACAATGAAGTTAAATCAAACTTTTTATTGTTATTATTTAAAGTGAAACGTGTCCTTCTAACCAGATAAAATAAGGAGCTGCTTTTTTTTTTAATCGGTGCGCACTTTATATAAATAAAGGAAAAAATTAGGCGCTTGAAGACAGGTAAATAATAGACCTATACAATTTATTTCAAAACAGAAGCTGTCATCGTGTCACACTGGAGGAGCAGCAGCCAACCAATCAGGTGCAAGAGTCATCTGTGCGTAAAGAGGGCGCAATAAAGGCTCTTACGGAAAAGAAGGAGCAGTTGCTGCTTGTGCTTCACACATAATGAATAAATAACCTAGTTACAATTTAAAACAGGCCCTGTTGTGATCAATTAATGTGATGTTTATTTGGAAAGCGCTATCTGCAGGATCGAGCCGCTCTGTGCGCTCACCATCTGCACGCGGTCATGGAAGACGCGCTCCCTCCGGGGTGCATATTCTGCCAAATCCGCCAATAATAGTACAATATCAGCCATCCTACAATCTCAAATACTTTTATCTTTATGACGTTGAACCCCAATTATGCGACAAAGCTGTTTATTAACACGCATAATTACTAATTGGTTCAGAGATAATTTGTGGATGAGGAACACGCGTGGGTGACTCAGACCTTCAGAATTTCGGTTCCATGTTCTACCACTAGATGCTGTGCGTACACACGACCAGAGTTGTACTTATATTTAGGAACATTTCTACCCATAAGTAGAAATTGCTAAATACCACACGATGCGTAGAATTGTTCCAACGCACAAAATACGCACATATCTGTGCGTACGAACGATTGATAAATGAGGGCCCAGACTGTGTTAAGCAAAGTGCTGTATGTCACAGGCAGCAAAGCTGTAAAGCAGCTGATGCCCCGAGTGAAATACATTTCTACTCCATCAGTGAATCGTAACATTTGCTCTCAGGTTATCATGTTTCTTGCAACACTGTTAGAACAACGCAGTATCAGGTCTCCGCTCTGCAAGAAAAGACAATTTAGCATCAGTGAGCTGCAACTTGAATGGAACTTGAACAAAAAACAAACAAGAACTGGGGCAGGATTCCTGTCAAAATGTTTTTATAAAAACAAATTAATCTGGATCTAGTTGCTACTCTCTTCACTTATGGGACTTTTGTTGTTATATATGCACAAAAAACAACTAGAATTTATTTCCGTGGATCATAAAGAAACATCAATGAGGTCATATTTAAATGTACAAACAGCAAAACTTGTGAGTTTAAAGTCCTGGAAATGAATTTTTACAAGATTTAAACAATAAATGAGAAAAAACTCTTTGTAGATTAAAAAAAGGAATTTCTGAAAAAAGTGAGAATTTATTGATTTTCTTTTTTAAAGTACAGGGATTGATATTGTCCTTATTACTGCAAAACACAAACAACAATGAAACAACTTCACTAAAAAATTAAAAGATGAAGTATTTTAACAAGAAAAAATGTTTCTTATAATCTAATAAACATCAAAAGGTTTTATTTAGCTGATTAAATCACTTTTTTTTATGTCAATTTCACAAAAATCTGACAAATATTTGACATTTTATTGGAAGGAGACTTTTTTGTCTCTCCCTTTAAAGAATGTTTGTCATATTTTCAGTCCTCCTGATAATTTCAGTAATGAATTATTGTAGAACTAAAGTGCCAAATATTTTCATCACATCATCTACAGACAGAGTTTATTGCACACCTCAACGTTTTATGCATCGTACTCAGTCTTTTGGTAAAATGTCCATTTAGTGCAACTAGAAATACAATAAAGGGCAAAAAAAGGAACTTCATCAAAAAGTTGGTGATTTTCTTCAGTATTTTTTTGATGGATGTCACTGCTGAGTTTATTCTTGCTTCCCTCAGCATCTGTAAGTACCACACAGTATCCCTCCTCCGATGACAAGCAGAGCCCCCGACACCCAGCCAACATATATGGAGGCTCCGAGCTCCCCCTTCATCTCTTCAGTGGCCTGAGGGTTATAAAACCCAGTGATGATGATGGCAGCTGACCAGCTGACAGCGATGATGCACATAGCTCCAGCCACTATGAAAGCCACACCTCCTGCAACTCCAATGTTAGATTTGTTCCTCCTGTCATAAAGCAAGAAGTTACAGCACTGTAGTCCAACAACGTTGAGGCAGATGGCCAACACGCTAACGCCGAGGGAGGCACAGATCAAACCCCGAGAACCCTGCAAGTCCTGAGATAAAGCCAGAACAGAGTCATAGGATTTACACTGTAAGTGACCTGTGCTCTGGAGCACACAGTTCATCCACAAACCCTCCCAAAAAACCTGAGCGGTGATGATGTTGGCGCCAACAAACGCAGTCACCTTCCACATGGGCAGAGCGCAGATCAGGATGGTTCCAAGAAAGCCAATGATTGCCAAACAAAAGCCAACAATCTGAGTCCGCATCTTGACAGGAAACGATCCAAAACACGGGTTCAAGTTTCCAACTAAGTCAAAAAAACAGCAAGAAATTTAAACGTCTTGATCTGACGATCATTTTTACAGCGAGCTTTCACTCTGCTGCGGACGCTGCTGGTTGTTTGTTCGTGTGTGTTGATTTTCTTCTGCTTTGCAGGTACAAAAGTAGCAGCTGGGAGGAGACTTGCTAGTCTGTGGATTGAGTTTCCTGCTTGTCCTGATTCCTGATCTGCGTAAGAGGCTGTTGACAAAAAACAATTATACTATGTCTGAAAAGCAGCTTTGTTACCAAAGACAAAACCTTCACCCGGATATACTAAAGCCTGTATTTTATTCATGTACTGCAGGGCAGAGGCAAGAATACACATCTATGTTTAGTTTTTATCAGAGCTGATTAAATACTTGATGTAAACTTAGATCGATCAGAGTTCTTCAGCTAATAGTTTTCTTGACAGAATCCTGGAATTCTGTAAAGTTAAGCTGCAAAGTAAAAACTAATGTACAGACACATTTAAACTAAATAAACACTAGTGATCAACAGCGGGCCAAAGTCTAAAGTCAACCTGCATTTTGTTATGTACTTTACAAACTAAAGTATTTTGTCACACCTGTTTTTCAGGGTTTGGGTTTGGCCAAGTATTTCCCATGTTAGGTGACCTAATTCAGCATGTTATTCTTCCAACTTAGGGGTAGAGTGTTGTTTGCTAATGTGGCTGTTCTGGTAAAAAAAAAAAAAAAAGAACTAAAAATACATGTTCTGAAGAATTTCATGCAAAAGAATCTCCACTGATCCATGATCTGTAACTCAAACACCTTTGAGATGAACTAGAACAGGTTTTAAAGAGGTCGTTCCATTAAAAATGGTTTTTCTGAGGTTTCTGTTGAATATTTTAGCTCCACAGGTGTTCTTACCTTCATAGTGGGTGTGAAAACAGGTCAACAACTTCTCTTTCAGTTTTTATCTCTCAAACTACGCAGATGGTGATAAAACCCGAGTTCTCCCGAGTCCGAACGGCCTGTATCTGTTTCGTCACAACTCCTTTGTTCGTTAGTATTCGGCATGTCCTGCAGTTGAAACCACGCCTAGCATGCTGCTGGCTAAAAGCTGTTAGCATAACGTAGCAAACAGGAAGACACGTCTGTTGTTTCCAATGCGCAGTGGGGCAGGAAACAGTATACCTTGCTCTAATAGGCTAGTTTGTTAGCCAATCAGAGTCCAGCAAATTTGAATAATGAATATGAACAAGCTGCTGATAAGCACTCGAAGCAGCCTGACAGAAGGAGCCAGAACCACACAAATTTTAATGCAGACAGATTGAAAGGTCTGTTAAACAGTGTTTCCTGACGATTTTTTTAGACATAAAATGTGTTTCATATTACTGGCTTATACTTACCAAAGTCCTGAAATTTGTATAACAGCCTCTTTAGTCAAACCTCTTACATCAGATCTGACCTCAAATACTTTTACAGGACACGTTCAGGGAAGCAGTCAAAAGATGAAAAAGGTCTTATTCCATATTAAAGTTTACATATTTAAATGTAGTCATTTCTTTTAGTCAGGCATTTCAAAATGTTACAGATTTTGTTGTGTCATTTTACAGGGGGAACAAGAATTAGTTTTACAGTAGGTACACTAATTTTTTATTTTCCTAGTCCCTATTCAGGATCATGTTAAGTTTCTTCACATGACTGTTGCAGGAAACTTGGAACATTTTGTGCAAGTTGAAGTCAAACTGTTCAGTTTTATAGTTCACAGAACCACCAAATTTGTGTAAAAAACAAGTTTATTAAAAGCAACATTAAAACTATAGCTCATCAGTTTCTGACAGTACAGGTGCAGAAAGTCAGATTTTAAACGTAGGCGCCGGCTGCTGAGCGTGGAGCAGAGTATTTAACAGAATACCGACTGTCTTTTTGTTTCTGGCACTGACAGCAGAGCAGTGCACCACCAATGATCAGGAGTCCAGCTGATCCCCAGCCAATGAACAGTGCTGCTCCCAGCTCTCTCTTTTGGGCATCAACCAAAACTGGACTGTAGAAGGTCTGGATGATCTCATGGGCAGACCAGGACACAGGGATGAGGCACAGGACACCACCAACTATGAAGAACACACCTGCAGCAATGGCTACCCTACTCTTTGCCACCTCATGTTCGATGCAGTTGGTGCACTTCCCTCCAGCGATAGCGAGCAGGATTCCCAAGAAGACAATCAGGATGGAGATCACAACCAGGGCTCGAGCTGCCTGCAGGTCTTGGGGCAGAGCCAACATGGAGTCGTAGACCTTGCACTGCATCTGTCCGGTGCTCTGCGTCACACAGTTCATCCATAGGCCTTCCCAGAAGATTTGAGCCGTCACAATGTTGTTGCCAATGAAGGCAGAAACCTTCCACATCGGTAGTGCACAGACAATGATGTCACCCGCAAATCCAACACTCGCCAGGAAGACACCAAGGATCTGGAACCCTGCAGCTGCTGCCATCGTCTCTGCACCTGTATCAGCTGTGTATAATCTATCCAGCAGCAGATCACAAAGCTGCTTCTCACATGGAGCTTTTTATTCACACATGGATCACAGGAGGCGTATTCTGATTGGCTGGTACAAATTTGTCAAACTGAAATCACTTGGAATGATTTACCAGAGCAGCAATCAAGGTAAGTGATCCCACCTGAGTATATCACACAGCACAGTGACATGTAAACATCTTCACAAGAACCAATACAGCTGGATAATACAGGTAAATAACTATCATTAAAAAACAAAATCATTTAAGACTATTCTAATCATAAGTATAAGTACTTTTCCATTTCATCTTGGAATATGTTGAAAAACAAGACAAAATCTTAAATTCAGTTTGAGACATACAGGAAGCTGAAATAGTTTAATTGTTTTATTTAAGTCAAATATTGTTGAGTATGCCTTTTCTTTTAGTTTGGAAAATATAATATAAACAGCTATAAATAATTCTGTGTTTTTTCATATTGAGATGCAGAAAAAAATAAATCATAAATAAAAAACAATTATAAAACAGCTTTCAGACTTCAAAATACAAAAGGTAAAAAGTTGTATGATATAAAATATTTTACTCAGTGTCATATAGAAAGGGACTTTCCTTTATATGAGGCAATAAGAATTATGACAGAAAATTTTCAAGAGAAAACAACCTGTAATCTTAGACACAAATCCATAACTAATATTGAACTTTAGAAATTAAGATTAGCAGCCTTGTTCCTGTGGGATAGAAACAGTTTTTAATCTGTTTGTTCTGATTTTTATGGATCTGGGGTGATGAGTCCTGCAGTTTTTTTGTTTTTGATACAAAGTAAAATCTTGTTATTTTCAGATACGTTGCGTGTCGGTACTGGTTGGTTCCTCGAGTTTAGGAGCCTTTTTATACTTGAATCATTCATTGGGTCAGAGTCAAGGGGTTCAACAAAGATTCCTCTGAAAGTGGCCCCTGGATTGAAAATCAGTGATAAAACAGCTGAAGAAAACCTCTGGATGACCTTCTGAAAGCTACTGATCAAGGCCAGACAAAAAAAAAATCACAAAGTCTGTCTTATTTGAAGCAAAATGTATCAAAATGAGGGATGATTTAAGACTTTTGCCTGATTCTAAATATACAAACTGAATAAAAAAGAGCAGTGGTTTTCAAACTTTTTATATATACATAATGTGTAAAAATGAGCTGAAGCCTTTTTGTCTTTTAGAACATTTAAGCTGAGAGCTAGCTCACATTGTTAGTGTGATCAAGGACAATGAGGTCTTTTAGTTTTATTCATCTCCCAAAATGATTTCATGTTTGTCCTTTGTCTCACAGGCTTTTTACTGAACAGCTCTAGCATATTTCTCAGCTTTTCTTTTGGTGTTTCAGCGCCTCTGTACGGGAGAGAAACGCCTCTGAGCTCAAAGGCAGCGTGATGGATGTGAACATGTGAGTGCTGGAGCCAGAGCCCACCCAGACGGGGGTCATATAAAACTTCTCAACAACAGGAGGAGAGCTTTCAGTTGGCAGAGACGTGAAGAACGGAGACACAGAAGTAGCGATGGCGTCGTTGGGGCTGCAGATTCTGGCTGTCACTCTTGCTGTGCTTGGATGGATAGGGAACATACTGATCTGCATGCTGCCCTTGTGGAAGGTGTCTGCTTTCATCGGGAACAACATTGTGGTGGCTCAGACTATCTGGGAGGGATTGTGGATGAGCTGCGTGGTGCAGAGTACCGGTCAGATGCAATGTAAGGTCTACGACTCCCTCCTGGCTCTGCCTCCAGACCTCCAGGCAGCTCGAGCCATGATCGTCATCTCCATTCTCTTCTCCCTCTTCGGCCTCCTGCTCTCTGTGGTTGGTGGGAAATGCACCACCTGTATCGAGGATGAATCAGCAAAGGCCAGAGTGTCCATCTCTGCAGGAGTTTTCTTCATCCTGAGTGGGGCTCTATGCCTTGTGACCGTCTCTCTCCCTGCTAATACCATCATCAAAGACTTTTACAACCCCGTGGTTCCCGATGCTCAGAGGCGAGAGCTGGGTGCGTGTTTGTACTTAGGCTGGGGAGCCGCAGGAATGTTACTGATCGGAGGTGCTCTTCTGTGCTGTCAGTGCCCATCAGGAGGAGAGCGCTATAACGGTCCAAAATACTCCCCACCAAAATCCACCACACCCGGGAAGGAGTTTGTCTGAAAGAGACGCCCCGAGGAGAAACTAACTTTACATGCAATACAAACCTGCTTCTATGATTTGCATTATGACTAATTTTGGGTGACTAACACAGAGCAGCACTCTATAAGACAGGATAGTTGGATTAACTCTTCTGGTTGTGATCTGAGATGTTTTCCAGCTGGATGCTTACATATTTTTTAATTGTTTGTTTTTTACTACCACAAGCACTTTGGAGGTGTATTTTTTAAAAGTTACTTTTATTGAAATAATAAATAAATCTTTTGTCACAAGTGGTATGTTTTAAATGTTCATATTTTTAATATGGTAATTGTTGTCTCTTCACAACATCAAACAGTCTTTTCATGTGTTTTTTAAGCTACATGGTTTCAGACAGTTAGTTTCAGAGTTATCAGGGTTTTTAATGAATATGAGACAAAAGAGAACAAGTTTCACTGAGTCACAATACTTTTGTCTTTTCATTGCACAAAGAACATTTTGTACAAAATGAAACTGAAGTAAGTCTATATCAGAAGTCATGTCATGTTGAAGTGTTTTTCTAATAGTCACACGACAAAAGCAGAACAAAACTCCTGAAATTATTTTTGACATTTTTGGTTTCAGATGAAAAATACCATTTGTCCCACCTGGTCCCCTCATTAAAAACTGTCTGGAAGCATTCTTGTGCAAAAGGTGTTAAGAAAAAAAAAACAGATGGAAGAAAAATAATTTAAATTAATTTAATCTGTGTTTTTATTTTTAAATGGATCAGTCAGAACTTTCGCTGTTCAGCTGATTTAGATTTCTTTTTGTCTACAATAAGTCACTAACAGCTAAAACATGGTAAGGAAAGACTTTAACATAAAATTCACTTTATCTAAAATAAACTTTATTGTTTCTGAACATAAATTTTTGAGACAGATTATCTAAACCTGTTCACATGGAGCTGGTGTCTCCAGCTGTGATTGGATGAGAGGAGTTACACCTGGACAGGTCACTAGTCCATCACAGGAACAAACTTTTACACACACAATTAACCTCAAACATATTTTTTGGTCTGTGGGGGGGGGGGAGCTGGAGTCCCAGAGGGGATCCACACATGCACAGGGAGTAACTCCATGTGTGCATGTCCCAGCCTGGAGTTGAACCTATGACCTTCTTGCTGCAGTCTTGCTGTGTTACCCACTGCTCCACCATGCAGCCCCAAAGTTTGAGTCATTCAGGGGAATATAAAAACGCTTCAAGAACTTTTAAAAATATCTGATTAAACTTTTTGTTATATGTCTTTGAAGTTTGTTTATTATTTAATGTATTTCAATATTTGTGTATTTTAATTTTCAGTAAATTGTTAAGCACTTTCACCAACTTTTTTTTTTTTTTTTTTTTTAAGTTCTAGAAATAAATAGAGATTCAGTTTCTGCAGAAAACTCGGGTTTCATAATCATTTAGTTTTTTTATCTCTGGGCCTGAACACACAAGAAGACTCATATTATTCTAACAGGACTTGGCAGATGTTCTCCAACCAGGCAAAATAAATATCCATTCTTTTCACAAATAAACCGGTTCCTCAGCAACTTGAGTCCAAGCGTATAAAATGCTCTGTTGTCCCTGCCGGTCACATCCATTTTACTGAAGACAGATACTTTAAATCACCGTCTTCAACACAACAGCAGTCGATTACTTAATGGCAAACATCTCAACCAAATACAGTAAATTCTCTGGAGTTTACTCCCCTGAATTCCTGAGAGTTTTATCACAGAACAGTTTCAGTTTTATTACTGAGCTTGCAAAGAATGAAAGAAGACGTCAGCAGCAGAATGAACGCAGTTACTTTATTATTGACATTTAAAATATATTTGGCGATACAAATGAATAAAATTAAGTGTTTTCAGGGAATTAAGTAACAAAAAAGTGGGACAATTTCTCAAAGCACAGATTCAGTCATGAGAAGTAAACAAAGACTATTAAAACAAGAGCTAAAGAACAAATTCCTGTTTTTCCTCATCGTTGCTTTTTAATAATTAAAAATCTTTGTAATGGAAGGACTCACACGTAGTTCCCATTTAAGGACGCACTTCTAGTTGGGACAAATTTGGCAGGCATGTAGTGGTTTCTGTCGTCCTTTGGAGGACAGTTGTTGCAAAGTAGGGCCCCTCCTAGCAGCAGCATCCCAGCGGAGCCCCAACCAATGTAGAGTGAAGCACCGAGCTCACGTCTTTGTGCTGCTGTCACCAAGGGATTGTAAAAGTCTCTGATGAGTGTATGAGCTGACCAAGACACGGGAATTAGAACCAGTAAAGCAGCTACAATGAAAATCACCCCAGCCACGATGCAAGCTCTGGCTTTAGAGGCCTCATCATCCATGCAGTTGGTGCATTTCCCTCCAACCACAGCCATGAGCATGCCGAACACCCCGACGATTATGGAGACGATCACCATGGCCCTGGCGGCCTGCAGGTCCTGGGGGAGAGCCAGCATGGAGTCGTAGACTTTACACTGCATCTGCCCCGTGCTCTGAACCACACAGTTCATCCACAAGCCTTCCCAGATCACCTGCGCTGTCACAATGTTCGCCCCGACAAACGCTGTGACCCTCCACATGGGCAGAGCGCAGGTGATGATGGTGCCCAGCCAGCCAATGAAAGACAGCAGGATGCCCATGATCTGCAGACCTTGAGAAGCCATGTTGGAGATGTAGCAGCTTTTCTAAAAAAAAAGAAAAGAAAAAGTTCACAAAGATTTCTAAATGAGGTGGATTATCTAACACCATGGAGTGTTTGAGGGTCTTACATGCTCTGTGGAGGCACCTGGATGTGGACGTGTTCGCTCTGATGCTTCGAAGTTCTGAGGTGAGACAATGTGTGGCTCCAGTTTGTGGTTCTGATTCAGGGTGGAGTTAATGTCTTACCTGACAAAGGGGAAAGCTGAGACCTGATATCTTCAGTCCTTCCTCATTGTTCCCACCGATACAAGCTTTGTTACCTCAAGAAAGGCTTTAAGATTGGGAACAATGGCTCCAGGGGCCAGCTGTGTTTGATCACATTTACACAGAAACATCCACACACACGGGTCAGTGTACGCCTCAAGCAAACACAAACACCAACGACTCTTCAATGTGTTGACCTAAAAACAGACTGGAAGGTGGAAAGAAGATCAATTAAATGTATTTAAACCTAAATAAACCCCCAATTCTTTGTATATATTAACAGTTAATTGCTATGTGTATTTATATTAAATATTATTTATAATGTAATTACTTTAGGTTTGGTTGAAGTAACACAAAAATGTCTGAAAATGGAACCAGAAGTCATTTCACACAACCAAACCAATTCTGGAAATAAAGGAAATTACTTCCTTTCCTTAGGCTACATCAGTATACTAGTCTTAAAAAAATACAAGCTAAGGTTGATAAGTGCATACAAACTCCTTTGCCAGAGGTTTGAAGTCGTCTTGCCTCGTTTTTCAGCCACACCTAAACCCGATCAACCAGAAACTCAAACAAAAGACTTCTCAAACGCTACAGGGCTATTATTTTAAACAGAGCTTTGGTTTGTTCAAACTTCAGTGGTGAAATAACTTTTTAGCTTTAAAAAAATGTATTTAAATACATATGGTATAATATAATTATTTTTAAACTAGTAAATGTTACAAATATCAAGGATTTCCTTTCATCTTGAGGTCTTTGAAGGAACTGTGTTTACTGTGTTTGTGTGAAAATAATGACATCACAGATCATTTCAAGTTTGTAAACAAAAACCATGTTTATTTACAGGACAATGGTGACACAAAACATCTAAAAACACTTGGGTTCACAAAAATAATCCATATGCACGTGACCAAAAGTGAGTGTATATGAAATTAAGATGTCATAATGTAAAAATACAACCATAGAAACCGTGAATACAACGAACAGTAATGAGTATTTACAGTGAATTTTTTTGTTGTTGTTTTGTGGTTCTTGCTTAAGGATTACATTTCTACCACCAGCTGTCAATCACACCTGTCCATCTGTTCCAGTTAACACGCCTGAGTTGTTTTAAACATAGTCTTTTGTACTCGTTGGGCCTGAGTACTCAGATTTTGGTGGTGCAGATCTAGGAGAGCTGTATTTTGCAGTGAAGTTGTCTTCATTTTTAGGGCAGTTGGCGCAGAGCATTCCTCCTCCAATCAGCATCAAAGCGGCAGCACCCCATCCGATGTAGAGAGAAGCACCCAGCTCTCTCTTGTTTGCAGCGGGTTGAAGAGGGTTATAAAAGTCCTGGATGACAGTGCTGGCCGTCCAGCAGACGGGAATGAGGCAGAGGACTCCGGCGATGAGAAACGTGACGCCAGATGCAATGCCCACCTTGATCTTTGATGATGGATCCTGCACACAGTTGGTGCAGTTTCCCCCAGCCACAGAAAGCAGGATAGCCATGATGCCCACGATGATGGAGACGATGATGAGGGCCCGGGCGGCCTGGAGGTCTGAGCTGAGCGCCAGCATGGAGTCGTAGACCTTACACTGCATCTGGCCTGTGCTCTGGACCACACAGGTCATCCAGATGCCTTCCCAGAAGGTCTGCGAGGTCACAATGTTGCTGCCGATGAAAGCAGAGACTCTCCACATGGGAAGGGCGCAAATAATGATGGCGCCGATCCAGCCGATGATCCCCAGGGCCGAGCCAAGGATCTGGAACCCAGTAGAAACCATTGTTATTTAGGATGAAATTCAAATAAAGTTTCTCTCTTCTTTGTGTTTTAGTCCGTCTGTTGGATCGTTTCAAGCCTGTAGGTTGTTTTGTCTCCTTCTGTTCTATTGTAGTCAGATCAGTGTGGTGAATGAGTGAAAACTGAGCAGAGAACAGGTACATATGCCTGCAAGAGGAGGAGCAGTGGAGAAAAACAACACCCCACCTCCTCCTCCCAAACTCCCCAAGCCTGTTTAGTTCCCTTCAACAACTCTTTAATCTTCTGTTTACCAAAAATATATATATTTTGCAATAAAATTCAAAACCTCACCATAATTTAAACATCTTATTGAAAGAAGGTGGAAACAGATTATTTATTTATTTTTTTTTATTGTTTACCACAGTTTAGCTCCCCTCCCCCATAATTCACCTGAAAAACGCAGGTGGGTGGAGTAATGGATGGTGGACAGCTCACTCTGTGTTTTGAACAACTGGAAACTTCCTAACCACCAAATATGGTCATGTATCATGTGATGCTTCTGTGTTACACCTTTCAAAGCAATGAATGACGTGCAAATGAGATTCAAATAGACTGACGTCAGACTCACACGACCGTTTGGGGACTTTGGAAAGGAGGTTTCGGTCATATGAGACGAGTTTAAATATTCTGATGTTTTGAATCCCTGACTACAAATAACCCCGACATATGATGAAAAATATTGTTGTAAGATCATGTTAGGAAAATATAGAAAATGTCTGTTAAGAGTCTTCACACAATACGATAAAGCAGACTGTAATAAATAAGTGAAGCTTACAGAAGCTTCAACTAATTTTGTCACTTAAGGAAACTAAATCCTGTTTCTCAAAGGAACAAGAATGTTTCTTAGGAACAAAGAAGAGAACATGAATCGAGTGTTTGAACTAGAAGCTGAAGTCAGAGTTGAGAGAGACACTGTGTGTGTTCTGTGACTCAAACTGAAGGCTGACTGTGTGACCGGCATGTGAACTGTAGGATTTTTTTGTTCACAGAAGATCAAAAAAGAGCTTAAATGTGATGTGAAACATGTTCAAGAGGAGAACAGTCTCAGAGCACTCAGTGTGGTAATGTATTTGACAGGTTTCCAGCTTTTAAATCATTGAAAACGAAAGAAATCTCATGAATTCGGACTTCTCAGCCTGTTTTTTATCACTCTGACCAAAAGGGGGCACTATATTCTGCTTTAAGGGGATTTTGGTTATCTTCCTGTCTGTCTGCATTTGGAGCAGTAAGGTACTTTCATGCGAGATAATCTGCCAATAATCTACTAAACAGTTTCAGTTTTAAATCAAAGCAAAAAGAGGCTTTTACTTTAAAAAATATACACATACTGTTTGTTTTAAACATTTTTATTTAAGTCAGTTGCATCAAAAAGCAAAAGAAAGCTTTGTGTAAAATGAATAAATAAATATATACATTGTATGGTTATGAAAGTGGATAATTACCCAGCAGTCAGAGTGTTTAACTGCTGCTCGCATGTTCATAAATCTCACAGCAGGCTGCCTGTCTCCCGTAAAGCAGTTAAACTTGGCAAACTGAAACTGTGGCTCATCAAGCCACCACATAACACTGACCTAAATACAGTCAGTGGCAATCCCCCAAGTACCAGTGAAGTGTCTGATTTAGATTTAAACACTTTGATTCCTGAATACTAAGAAAATCAATGAGGAGAAAAAATATTACTAAAAAAGAATCATTTACACTGTTTAACTAGTGGGTGTGACTCGTTCTCTGTCAGGCTGATGGTTTCTGTTGCTGTCAGCTGCCACAGTTTCAGCTTGATAAACTAACAGACTTTAACAGCCATGCAGACATTTAAATAAAATCAATAAGCCACAAGGGGGGGGGGGTCGAAAATACATTTGTTGCTGATAAACAACACTCATGGTACAGAGGCTGGTGCCCTGACATCTTACATAATGGTGAGTTCAAGGGATGGACATGATGCAGCCCCCAGAGATGTGGGCCAGGAGGGAAATTGGGGTTGGAGCCCCCACCCACCCTCAGACTAACCACCAGGGCCACAAAGAGTCCAAACCATACGAGACCCCCACAAGGCCCACACCACTTCCAGGTGAGCCTCATCCACACTGGGGCAGCCGGGAGCACCCAGACTACAGCTAATCACAGCTGGCGCAGGATCCACAGCAACCCACTCACCCATCCAGCATGAGTAGGTAATGGTGCATACAACACCCATTAAACTGGGGGAGGGCAGTCTGGGTTAGGGGCACCCTTTATGTTTAAAATGTAAGTAAATATGATGTTT
Source organism: Pachypanchax playfairii (assembly GCA_006937955.1). Taxonomy (NCBI): domain Eukaryota; kingdom Metazoa; phylum Chordata; class Actinopteri; order Cyprinodontiformes; family Aplocheilidae; genus Pachypanchax; species Pachypanchax playfairii. The sequence continues at coordinate 1,473,075 of SSNP01000097.1, forward strand.
TTTTTTTTTTTACTGAAGTAACGCATCGTACTGCAGGGTACAGGAAGTAACGTTCGATTTTTATGATTCTGTCCAACAGTAACAGTTAAAATTGATTCATCTGCTCTCGTTGACTCAGACATGAGTTTGAGTTTAATCTCAAACTTGGCCTGTTTACATTTTAAGTCCAGACCTACTTTATGTGATCAACATGTTCTGTCCATTATTTTATTTGAGTGTTTTTATTACTCCAGTACTTCCACTCTGCAGTGATTCAACCACCATCTTTACTGATAAGTGTGCTGGCAGTAGTTTCCAGTTCATCATGTCTGACATTTTCTTGGCAGTAAACTGAAAGATAAGGTTTTTTTTTTAAGTTTAGACTCAGTAGTACACTTTTCACATCCTTTTGAATGTCTAGATAGAGTTTCTTATGGATTTGTCCTTCAACCAGATAAGACGACAAGCTTGTACAGAAATCATGTGTGTAAAGAAGTAAACAAGGAAATGGATAATCCTTCTGCTAACTGAAACTCAATTATCAGCTCTTGGGAGAGATAAAAACATCCACTGAAACTCGCTGGAGGGACTTAATTTTCAGGAGAGGAGTGAAAGTATTTATGAACAAATCTCTGCTTCTGTGACATGGATGTTATCATCTACTGGTAATTCAGTGGAAAACACGTAGTCAATCTGTTTCTTAATTCTTTTGAGTTTAATGAGTAACACAAAACTAAACACCCAGTGCACCGAATAAGATCAGAGTCTGTAATGATCAGGTTTATTCTAGCATGCAGTTTATTCCCCACATGGAGGAATGAATTAGTTAACAAGTTACACTGAATAAACATGGAGGCTAGAACTTTAAACACTGAAAGCACAGAATCATCAAGGATCAGCCCTTGTGTCCTGATAGACATGATGAATTTTATTCTGATGTATTCACAAAAAGAAAAAATATACAAGCTCTTTTTAACCAATTTTAGCAAAAAAATTGTTATTTATACGGAATTTGTTAATATGTTTAAGGAATAACTCACCTCCTAGTAAATACCAACAAATACCAATAAGCAATCACACCATTTCCAAAATCGCTGTAGTGAACTATACAGCTGCTGCCTGCAGACCTGAGGGACCTCCAGATTCCAGTAACCAGTACTTGACCTGAGTTCTCAAATAAACTTGTACTTTTTCCATCTACTGGTTACTAGTCCTTTTCAGTCTGTGTTTTTACATCATGTTACATCATGCACAATACATGGTGTTTATTTTGCTAAAATCAAATGTAAAGTACGCAGCAAAATAGAGTGAACCATAATACTGATTTACTCTGGAATAACAGATCAGAACACACACTAACATTAAAGGTCCTGTATCATGCAAAATCAGCTTTTTGGAGCTTTTAACCATGTTGTGATGCTACCCCCCCCCCCCCCAAAGAGTGGTTTTTGGCTTAATACACGCATTTCTCAGTAATCCTCCAGAATCATGCACTCTGAGCAGCTGTTCCACTCTTGTAACAGTGACATAATGCTGTCAAACCAGGAAGTGCCTAATGTGTCCGCACCGCCCCTGCAGATTAAACACACACGCCCCTGAGCTGCAAGAATCTAAAGAAGCACCATCATTTTGTAGTATTTTACTTTCTAACAATGTCTCTGTGAAAAATGTGCATTTGGCTGTGAGAGTTACAGGAATTTATTCACCATTCCTAAAGAACAGCTCAGTCACTAGAAATGGCTGGAGTTTCTTCACGAAATCCCGTATGTAACCAGCTACAGCATGTTTGTATGTGACCATCATTTCACTGATGGCTTCTTCTATCCAGCAAACAAAAATATGTTCAAAGAGCATTGTGGGACGCCGGGCTCACACTGCATCCGGATCCGGTCCGGTGCGGACCCCGCAGGTATTCCGTTAGATTAAAATCCCTTTTGAAGGCTCACACTAGCTCCGTGCGGTGCGGGTCCGGTTACGGAGGCTGTACGGCACTACGGAAAGAATCCGCAAGGATCAATTTTTTCCGGACGCCGGAGTCACTCCGCGTCAAGTTTGATGAAATCTGACGAACTATACAGGAAGTGTGGCTTGAATATCCGGTGTTTTTTCAAAATAAACGAGTGTACAAACAATTGTAACTTGACTCTTCTTTTTAGACAGCACACGCGCTAATAGGAAATGTAAACATTACATCACACCCGGTGACACAGGGTCCCGAAAGCCTGCAGCACAACACATTTTCACACATTTGCTAAATAATGGACGTGTTCTCGTGTGAAGTCCCGACAAAACGATAACCCACGTGAACTTCTGTTCTCGCGGGTGACGTTTTACGCACCCAGCACCGGAGCTGACCGCACTCCCTATCCGGAGCAGATGTGAGTGGTAGCTTGCGGAAAAACCGCACCGAAGCCGGACCGAAGCCGTTCCGTAGGCAGTGTGAGCCCGGCGGGAATGTTGAATGGAAATGTTGAAATGTCCAGTTTGATGAACGTTTCTAGAATGGTGTCTGAACGTTACAAAAACATTAATGGAACGTTAGTATAAAGTTGCTGGAACATTATTTTAAGGTTTGGCGTAACGTTGCTGGAAGGTTAGCATAACATTCTGGGAACGTGAGTAAAATATTGATGGCACATTATTTTAAGGTTAGCGTAACAGAAGGTTTGAATAACATTCTGGGAACGTTTGGAGAAAGTTGCTGGAACATTATTTTAAAGTTAGCACAACGTTACTGGAAGGTCAGAATAACATTGCTGGAACGTTAGAATAAAGTTGCTGGAACCTTATGTTAGGATTAGTGTAACGTTGTTGGGAGGTTAGCATAACATTCTGGGAACATTAGTAAAATATTGATTGAACATTATTTTAAGGGTCACACAACGTTACTGAAAGGTTAGAATAACATTGCTGGAACATTAGTATAAAGTTGCTGGAACATTATTTTAAGGTTAGCACAACGTTACCGGAAGGTTAGCATAACGTTGCTGGAACATGATTTTTAGGTTAGTGTTACGTTGCCGGAAGATTAGCCTAACATTGCTGGAACATTGGTTTAATGTTACTGGAACATTATTTTAAGGTTAGCGTAACGTTTGCAGAAGGTTAGCATAACATTGCTGGAACATTGGTATAATGTTGCTGGAACATTATTTTAAAGAGGCCCTTCCATACACATTTCAGGACTTTGTGGTTATTTCTTAAGTATTGTAATATCAAACATTTTATGTCTAAAAAATGTCAGGAAACACTTATTAACAGACCTTTCAATCTGTCTGGATTAAAATTCGGGTGGTTCCGGCTCCTTCCGTCAGGCCTCGAGCAGCAGCTCGTTCATATTCATTATTCGGATTTGCTGGACTCAGATTGGCTAACAAACTAGCCTATGAGAGCAAGGTATACTGTTTCCTGCCCCGCTGCATATGGCAACGTCACACTTACTCTCTTCCTGTTTGCTACGTGTTATGCTAACAGCTTTTAGCCAGCAGCATGCTAGGCGTGGTTTCAACTGTAGGAGCTGATGAATACTAACGAACAAAGGAGTTGTGATGAAACAGATACAGGCCCGGGAGAACTCGGGTTTTATCGCCACCTGCGTAGTTTGAGAGATTAAAACTGAAAGAGAAGTTGTTGATCTGTTTTCACACCCACTATGAAGGTAAGAACACCTGTGGAGCTAAAATATTCAACAGAAACCTCAGAAAAAACGTTTTTAAAGGAAGGGCCTCCCTAAGTGAGCTGAATATTAAAGCCACGATTAGCAAGAACAAGATCACCAGGAACTATGTTGTCCAAAAAGCCACAGTTTTCAGTTATGTATTTGTTACTTACTCTTCCTCTCCATGCATTTGAAATGTAACACTGTGCTTTGTGGTGTAATACCAATCAAAAATGTAACTGTGTAACAGTCAATAATAACAACACATTTCCCCCCAAAATGTTTCCTGAATTGCATTGGCATGGTTTTTTGCAAATGCTTAATTTCAGGTCATATTATAAGTGGCTTCATATGATTAAACATGACATCAGTGACTATCCTAGAAGCAGTGGCACTGGCTACGGATAAGTTAAATATGTATGACAAAACGATTGTGGAAACATTAAGCCTAATGCATCAGTGTCAGCAGCATCATCCGTCAGTCTCTTCTGGGTTCTATTTAAAGCAGAACTAAGTAAGTTTTTTCACCTCAATAAATGTTTTCTAGAGTCCCTGTGGGGGTAAACAAGGACTTGGCGGGGTGATTCGTGGGTCCCTCCCCTCCCTCCGGGGTCTGTGTCCTGAAAGCAGCACTTGCAACTTTCAGTGAATCGGACCCGACTAATCTCGCGAGAACAGACCTGCTTTACGGCACTCACACTCACGTACATAAATACAAGCATGAAGCCCTTGCCGTTGTTAGCAACGCCACCCTTAGGAGCGCAAAGATGACAATAATACTCACCTGTCGAGACATTTTCTTGGTTTTGTTTTTCTTTCTTCTTGCAAAAGCGTTCTCTGCGCGTTGTTGTTGGGGGGGGGG
>SSNP01000097.1:1477583-1513538 GCA_006937955.1 Pachypanchax playfairii
TGGGGGGGTGAGGGGGGGGTCTGCGGCGGGGGAACGTTACGACAGTGAGCTTTCACAGGGGACCAGTAGGGGGAGATCGAGAGCAAAACTTACTTAGTTCTGCTTTAAGCAATATTTGTAGCATGATTGTGGCGGAAAATGGATCATCAAAAGCACAAACACAGTGACTGATAATTAAATAGTCTTTATTCTGCAGATGTCACACAACCGCTCGCAAGCAATTCAGTAAGTCTCTGCCTGAGACACAACTGTCACAACCTTCTATAGCATTAATAAACAAACATAATAAAACAATGAAAGTAGTATCTCCTTGCCCAAATGGGTTTTATTACCCAGGATGGTTTTATTGATAGTAGAAGTGTTATTCCTGGCCAAAATAGTGTTATTGCTCAGCCCAAAGCTTAAAGTTACCCCCTGATGAGACGAAAACAGATATATCCTGGGAAAAGAGAACTATATATCCCACAGTTACCTCAGACTCATTAACATGTAGAATAAATAATGAATATAACAGTAGGTCCATATAATATGAGAAAAACCTAGTAAGCAAGTAAAATTTCTTCCACGGTGATGTTCCTGTTTCTTCAGGTGACCTTTGCTGACCTGTCATTCCAACAGATGGAACCCAGTCTGATCAGACCTAAAAAGAGAAATAGAGAACGTTTATCATTTTAGCTCTACATGTTAATAATAATGTTGCTACTGTAGCAGGCTATTAAATATAATTATATTAGCTTGATATGAATTATACCATTAACATCACATTGAAAAATCAGTTAAAAGCCGCTGCTAAAAATTCACTTACCTGACAAGAAATGGGCTCAAAAAAATTCAGATTTTGTCCAGATTTTTGCCTCGTAGATCCTGGTTTAGCTCCATTAACCACAACTGCAAATGTTTTCACGGTCTGACCGATTGGTACAGCCAAAAAACACGGCAACAATTCACCATTTCTTTCTGTTCAACATTTGGAAGCCTCTGCTTGAGTCAGTGCGCTTTGTTTACCTCCGAGTTTCTCCAATGGGGAGCCACAGTCTCCTCCCCTTCCGGTCGGCCCATGGGTCCCCTGAACCAAAAAATAATGAATGGAAGTCAATGAAGCGATAAAAGTTATTTTCTGGTCCGCTTTGTCTTACGCCCTGAATCACACATACAGTGGGGCAAAAAAGTATTTGTCAGCCACCAATTGTGTAAGTTCTCCCACTTAAAAAGATCAGAGAGGCCTGTAATTTTCATCATAGGTATACCTCAACTATGAGAGACAAAATGAGGAAAAAAAATCCAGAAAATTACATTGTCTGATTTTTAAAGAATTTATTTGCAAATTATGGTGGAAAATAAGTATTTGGTCAATAACAAAAGTTAATCTCAATACTTTGTTATATAGCCTTTGTTGGCAATGACAGAGGTCAAACGTTTTCTGTAAGTCTTCACAAGGTTTTCACACACTGTTGCTGGTATTTTGGCCCATTCCTCCATGCAGATCTCCTCTAGAGCAGTGATGTTTTGGGGCTGACGCTGGGCAACACGGACTTTCAACTCCCTCCAGAGATTTTCTATGGGGTTGAGATCTGGAGACTGGCTAGGCCACTCCAGGACCTTGAAATGCTTCTTACGAAGCCACTCCTTCGTTGCCCGGGCGGTGTGTTTGGGATCATTGTCATGCTGAAAGACCCAGCCACGTCTCATTTTCAATGCCCTTGCTGATGGAAGGAGGTTTTCACTCAAAATCTTACGATACATGGCCCCATTCATTCTTTCCTTTACACGGATCAGTCGTCCTGGTCCCCTTGCAGAAAAACAGCCCCAAAGCATGATGTTTCCATCCCCATGCTTTACAGTAGGTATGGTGTTCTTTGGATCCAACTCAGCATTCTTTCCCCTCCAAACACGACAAGTTGAGTTTCTACCAAAAAGTTCTATTTTGGTTTCATCTGACCATATGATGTTCTCCCAATCCTCTTCTAGATCATCCAAATGCTCTCTAGCAAACCGCAGACGGGCCTGGACGTGTCCTGGCTTCAGCAGGGGGACACGTCTGGCACTGCAGGATTTGAGTCCCTGGCGGCGTAGTGTGTTACTGATGGTAGCCTTTGTTACTTTGGTCCCAGCTCTCTGCAGGTCATTCACTAGGTCCCTCCGTGTGGTTCTGGGATTTTTGCTCACCGTTCTTGTGATCATTTTGACCCCACGGGGTGAGATCTTGCGTGGAGCCCCAGATCGAGGGAGATTATCAGTGGTCTTGTATGTCTTCCATTTTCTAATAATTGCTCCCACAGTTGATTTCTTCACACCAAGCTGCTTACCTATTGCAGATTCAGTCTTCCCAGCCTGGTGAAGGTCTACAATTTTGTTTCTGGTGTCCTTTGACAGCTCTTTGGTCTTGGCCATAGTGGAGTTTGGAGCGTGACTGTTTGAGGTTGTGGACAGGTGTCTTTTATACTGATAACGAGTTCACACAGGTGCCATTAATACAGGTAACGAGTGGGGGACCGAGGAGCCTCTTAAAGAAGTTACAGGTCTGTGAAAGCCAGAAATCTTACTTGTTTGTAGGTGACCAAATACTTATTTTCCACCATAATTTGCAAATAAATTCTTTAAAAATCAGACAATGTGATTTTCTGGATTTTTTTTCCTCATTTTGTCTCTCATAGTTGAGGTATACCTATGATGAAAATTACAGGCCTCTCTGATCTTTTTAAGTGGGAGAACTTACACAATTGGTGGCTGACTAAATACTTTTTTGCCCCACTGTATGCTGTACCGCAATTTAAATGATAAATAATAATGTACATTTTGACCGGGTCTGTCAAGTGGATTCAGATTTATTTATTTTTAAAATTTCTTAATTAAAATTCCTACAACTGGAAAGTCGCACATATGATGTCACGGCAGAATCTCCCAAGTCTCACCGCTGCCTTTTCTCTCGTTTTTACGCAACAATGCCGGTGTGTTTTGTACCTGGATGTCACCACAAAACTAGTCGTTTGCTCCTTCCTTCATCCTGATAGAAGGAGGTGAAGCTTGCTAAACTCACCGCCATTGTTCCTATTCTGATTCTTCTTCTCCTCCTGAGCGGTATGGTGATGTCAATTTTACGAGACAAGTGGTTGTAGTCTACTACATGTCTTCACTCAAAATATAAAATAACTTTTGCCCCGTGTCGAAAATGATCGCTTTCTCTGCATCAAAACTTGTCTTTACAACTCACGGACAACATATGTTCAATCCATGGTGCATTTCAAACTGGATCAGAAAATAACTTTTATTGCTCCATTGACTTTCATTCATAATTTTTTTTGTCCAGGAGACCCATGGACCGGAAGTAGAAGGGCGTGACTGTGGCTCCCCATTATGCGACTTCCGGTTTGATGATGTACTGTTATAAAGATGTTCAGAGAACAGCTTCTACCTGTCAGTAGATCACAAACTTTCTGACAGATAATAACGTCCAGCTCCCAGACCATCAGCACCAGGTCCCCCCCCCCCCATTATTCTTCCTACACCAACAAGTGCTCCTTCAGTGATCTGTTAAACTCCTGAAGTTTGCAAATGACATAACGTCATCGTCCTCATCAGGGACGGAGACGAGTCTGCTTACAGACAGGAAGTGGACCAGCTGGTCCTCTGGTGCAGTCAGAACCATCTACAGCTCAACACTCTACTGTGGCAATAAAAGTGGACATAAGGAAGAGCCTCCACCTCTGCCTGCCATTACCATACACAACACACCTGTAATTATGGTGGACACGTTCAGGTTTCTGGGGACCTCCATCTCCCAGGCCCTGAAATGGACAGAGAATATAGCATTGAAATCTAAAAAGGCTCAGCAGAGGTTGAACTTCCTGCGGCAGCTCAAGAAGTTCAACCTGCCACAGGAGCTTCTGGTGAACAGAGCTGTTATCAAGTCCGTCCTCTGCAGTTCCATCACAGTCTGGTTTGGTTCCACAATCAAACTAGACAGAAACAAACACCAGAGAACTATAAGGTCTGCGGAGAGAATTACTGGTGCTGATCTGCCCTCCATCCAGGACCTGGACTCCTACAGAGTCAAGAAAAAGGGCAGGCAGCATCAGCAGGGACCTTCTCCCCCAGGATCTCACCTCTGCTCTCGTCTACAAAGATAACGTCATAAAAACGTTCAGAGAACGTTGTTCTAAGAACATTTTCTACTAACATTATGAGAACTTTCATATTCCACAGATAACACCATAAAGACGTTCCGAGAATATTGTTCTAAGAACGTTTTCTACTCACATTATAATAACTTTCATCATCCTCAGATAACGCAATAAAGACGTTCCGAGAACATTGTTCCAAGAATGTTTTCTACCAACATTATGAGAACTTTCATATTCCACAGTTAACGTCATAAAGACGTTCAGAGAACGTTGTTCCAAGAACCTTTTTTTTCTCAACGTTACAGGAACGTTAATAATGTTTTAGGAATGTTACAAAAACATTATTTTAACAACGTTTTGTACTAACACTTACTCAACTTTTAAAGAACGTTAGTGAAAGTTCTCGAAACGTTCCCTGTTAGCTGGGAGAACCTTAACTAGTACCAAAGCAGACTGTTGGAGAGATGAACTCTTGCAGTCGGCACAATTCCAACAATAAAGACGCCTTATGGAGTGTCCCGAGCAGTAAATAAATCAAAATGCTAGCTACATGCTAATGATAACGTGTGTTAGCCATTTATGAAGCTTTCACTTCAAATTCACTGTTGGACTCTCAAGATGGTAAGGCTCCACACTACATTCCTCCATAATTATTGAATTGCTTACAAAGTTCAGGGGGCGTGGCTGTTGCCCATGCTGCATCACCGCAGCAAGGCCGGGGCTCGAGGCTACGTCATGAAATCAGTGGTACTCACGGGGGGAGGTGGGATTTTAGTGAAACCGAGCGTTTTACTTCCAGGTCAAAAAATAGCTCCAAGATATAAGTTATATTTCAGGACAAATGAAGACTATATAACACCAACGGTAACATTTTATCATATTTGTGTCTATCCCAGATGTTGAAAGCTGTAAAACAGCAGGATACAGAACCTTTAACTTTTAAAAAAGGATTTGAGATCCAGCTTATCTGTGTTTGAGAATTATGAATGTCAGACTTCAAGCCATGTGATTACTGGAGTGCATGTTTATATGACCATAGTCTTACACAGTTATCAAGTATACGTGTGTAGTTTATCATGACTTCAGATTACACCAACATGGCATGTAGAGAAAGGCCAACACAGCAACCATGATTAGATAAAGCCTGAAAAAAACTTGAAGTAGATAATTGTGTTTTCAGGAAGGAAACCAATAATTAAACACTAATTTAAATCCAGCTGTACAATTAACTTTTGTCTTTAATAAAGAATATTTTTGTAGTAAAAAAAAAACCAAACCGTTGTGTTTATTTAGGGGCGGCTGTGGCTCAGTGGTTAGAGCGGTCGTCCTCCAATTTGATGGTTGGTGGATCGATCCTGGCTTCCACCGCCACATGTCGAAGTGTCCCTGGGCAAGACACTGAACCCCATGTTGCCCCCCGATCTGCGTATCGGGTTGTGTGAGTGTTAGCCCCTACCCTCTCCCCTGGTTTACATATCGGGTTGTGTGAATGGGTGAATGCAAAACCTTGTAGTGTGAAAGCGCTCTGAGTGGTCTGAATGACTAGAAGAGCGCTATACAAATTCAGGACATTTACCATTTACCATTTATTGTACTAAGTAAGCAATACAGCTCAGGTCTAATTTGATTGAATACATTTCTCCAGGTGCTGTGCAGAGAACTTTAAATAATAATGGGACTTTGACTGATAAGTAAACCTCATTGAAGACTAACTGCCACTCCTCATTGGTCTGTGTTTTGAGGAATGTATTTATTTAAATAACTGATTCAATATTGGGCTGTACAGTGGTGCAGTTGGTAGCACGGTTGCATTGCAGTCAGAAGGTCTTGAGTTTGAAACCGGGCCCTAGATGTGAGTCTGTGAGCGGTTGTCGGTCTACATGTATATGCGGCCCTGTGATGGACTGGCAACTTGTCCAGGTATAACTCCACCTCTCACCTAACAACAGCTGGAGACATCAGCTCCCTGCAACCCCGAATAGGAATAAGCAGGTATAATGGATGGAATAACTTCAACATCCTTCCACAGACCAAAAATATACATGATGGTTAATTGGTAACTCTAAATTGGCCCTAAGTGTGAGTGTGTGTGAATGGTTGTCTGTTTTCATGTGAACCTGTGATGGACTGGTGACCTGTCCAGGTGTAACCCCGCCTTTCATCCAGTTGAACTCCAGTTAGGTGATCAAGACACCTTATGGTTAAAGACAATATTTGGATAATTGTTAGCTAACTGTTAGTTATGCTACATGTACAGTGCTGTGTAGGAGTCTTGGATTGTGCTTTGGTAATGTTCTTACTTCCCAGGAGACAAACTTTCCTGTGTCCTTTAGAAGTCTTAAATTGTTAGCTAGCGGTTTGCTCAGCTATGAACAGATATGGGTGAAATTTTGAAGATTTTCATGATTAACTTTTGAATTAATAATTAAAATAAGATCATTCTAAATACTAAGGGTATGTTTTCATGGTAAAGGAATCAGAATGTGTTAAAAATTGAACTAGTTTTATGTGTACATCACATATGAGGGAATTGAGCTGCTTGGCAGAGGTCTGCGCTCTCCGAGTGCTTTTGTGTTTCTGAAAAGTACCAATAACATCTAAATAACGACTTACCTATTTTCATAAAAATGAACTGGAGATGTAACAGACTGCCTTCAATGAAGCTATAAACACAGTACATTTCTGAATTGAAGGTACTTATCAGGAAAGGAGTAGATAAACATCTAATATATCAGTCAAATGAAAAAGAAAAATCTTACGTTGAAAAATAAAAATGGGTCAAAACACTGAAATGTACCAAAATTACTTCAGTAATATTAACCGGAAGATAAAACACCTTTAGGTCTCCTGTAATACGGTGTAGTATAAAAAAAAACCAATTACATTCTGTATTACCATTACCTCAGTGAACGAAAGACTTTCTGCAATCCTACTACTACTACTACTACTACTGTCATTTAGACGCTTTTATCCAAAGCGACTTACATTGAGAGAACATACAAGCAAGAAATCAAAGAGAAGGAAACAATATAAGGAGGCGGACTGTTTGGAGTCCAGTTTAATTCCGACGCTGATACATCAAGTATATCAATTTTTTTTTTTTTTTTGTAGAGATAAACTCCCAAATCGCTATCATAAATCAATCCCACATTAAGACTGAAAGTGTTCTTTAAAGAGGTGAGTCTTAAGTCTGCTCTTAAAAGTAGGTGCCGACTCTGAGGATCGGACCGAGTTTGGTAGGTCATTCCACCATCGGGGGACAACAGAGGAGAAGAGTTTGGAACATGATCTCATGCCACGTTGTGGTGGAAGCGCTAGGCGTCTTTCAGCGGCTGAGCGTAGCTGACGCGTGGGAATGTAGGTTTGGATGAAGGAGTGAAGGTAAGTAGGAGCTGTGTGTGTTAGAGTCTGGTAAGCCAGAAGCAGAGCTTTGTATTTGATGCGTGCTGCAACTGGAAGCCAGTGCAGAGAAATGAGCAGTGGAGTGACATGAGCCCTCTTGGGCTGGTTGAAGACCAGACGCGCTGCTGCGTTCTGAATCATCTGCAGAGGTTTAACCGAGGATGCCGGAAGACCGGCCAGCAAAGAGTTGCAGTAGTCGATCCGGGACAAGACCAGGGCCTGGACCAGAAGCTGTGTTGTGTGGTCAGGAAGGCTCTGATTTTCCTGATGTTGTAAAGAGCTAATCGACATGAGCGAGCTACGGAGTTAACCTGCTCCTTGAAGGACAGCTGGTTGTCCAGTATGACACCAAGGTTTCTGGCGGAGGTTTTGGGGAACAGCGTGATGTAGTCAAGCTGCACGCTTATCTGAGGAGGTAAGGAGTTACTGGCAGGACAGACAATGAGGTCAGTTTTGGACAGATTAAGCTGAAGGTGGCGATCCCTCATCCACGCCGAGATATCTGAGAGGCAGGCAGATATCCGCATTGAGACGGAGGTATCGTCTGGAGGGAGGGAGAGGAGGAGCTAAGTGTCGTCAGCGTAGCAGTGGTAGGAGAAGCCATGGGAGCGAATGATCTCGCCTAATGAGGTGGTGTATAAAGAGAAGAGAAGAGGACCAAGGACCGAGCCCTGTGGGACACCCGTTGCCAGCTCATGCAGACTGGACATCTGTCCATGCCACGAGACTCTGAAAGATCTTTCCGCAAGGTACGAGGTGAACCACGAGAGGACCGGCCCCGAGATGCCAAGCTTAGATAGCGTCGAGAGGAGAATGAGGTGGTTGACGGTGTCGAAAGCAGCAGACAGGTCGAGGAGTACGAGTACTGAGGAGAGACCAGCCGATCTGGCAACCTGTAGTGACTCTGCAACTGAGAGAAGAGCGGTTTCAGTGGAATGGCCTCGCTTAAAGCCTGATTGATAAGGATCAAGTAGGTCATTGTCATGGAGGAACTGTGAGACTTGAGTGAAAACGACTCGCTCTAGGATCTTGGACATGAACGGTAGGAGTGAGACTGGCCGGTAGTTTCCTATCTGGGCCGGGTCCAGCGACGGTTTTTCCAGCAGCGGAGTGACAGTGGCTTGCTTGAAAATTGAAGGAAAGACGCCAGTTTTCATGGAAGAGTTTATAATGTGGGTTATTGCAGGTTTGACGGCAGGAAGAATGCTCAGCAGGATATCTGTAGGATCCTGACAGTTTGCTGGGTAATGTAGCATTATTTATTTATTTATCTATCTATCTATCTATCTATCTATCTATCTATCTATCTATCTATCTATCTATCTATATTTTTTTCCACACAATTTGTCTTTTTTCAGGCTTTGGTTAATGTTACAAACTCTTCAAAACAATAATATTTTCTGCCCCAGTTTAAATTTAATGTAAAATACAGTATATTCTTGGACATATTTTGGTGTGTTATTAACTACATTTTTACTGTTGGACTGTGTGACCCAGTAGAGATAATACACGTTTCACCTATAAAAATAGAAACTCAATGTTTTAGGCTTAGCAATAAAAACAAAACGTATTGCTCCTAAAAGTTGGAACTAAAACAGAAACACATCACAAAGATAATAAATGCGTCCTCAGATTTAATATGTACTGAATCTTTTATGTATCTGCTCCTGTCTTCCTCAAACACACACCCACTCTTTGTAAACAGATCTACTTCATACACACATTTTCATCCCGCTTTTTTATGGAACCGAAACTGTTATATGTGGTTCACCAGTGAGCCACATAACAAGGTCTGCCCTGGATACTCATTACCTACTGAGAGCAATAAAAGCGACACACCCGAAGCTACCATGGGCTAAAGGTTAAACTATAAAACAATCATTTGAAAATGCAGTGAAAAACATCCCCAACCCACCCAGTTGGTAAATGAGGTCAGGGCTTTGAAGGCTCCTGATTGGCTTCACTTGAAGGGTGAAGTCATTTCCTACTGTAGGAGGGTCAAGCCACCTTGTGATAAAATGGTTCACAGGTTTATCGAGACATTCGGAGCCGCAGTACATTGGGGAACGCTTTGAGCCGACACACATGCCAAGTGTTGTTGGAGGCGACTTTTTTTGACACATTAGCTTGTGAAACGGTTTGATTCTGTGGAGACAACGTACCTGGTGGAGGGAAGAGTTCACGAAGATCAGCTTGAAAAAGAAAAACTAAAGGAGGTACAAACTGAAAGGAGAGAACACTTGATTAGTGCAACTGAAAGGACAAATCACAGGCTACAGAATGGGGTCACTTGGACTTGAGCTAGCTGGTATTAGTCTCTCAGTTCTGGGCTGGTTGCTGAGTATCGTTAGCTGTGCTCTGCCCATGTGGAGGGTCACAGCCTTCATCGGTGCCAACATTGTGACCGCTCAGGTGTATTGGGAGGGTCTTTGGATGAGCTGTGTGTTTCAGAGCACGGGGCAGATGCAGTGTAAAGTCTACGACTCCATGCTGGCTCTCCCCCAGGACCTGCAGGCCGCCAGGGCTCTCACTGTTGTTGCCATCATTGTGGGACTGGTGGCGCTTCTCATTTCCTTGATGGGAGCCAAATGCACCAACTGCATCGAGGAGGAGGCGGTTAAAGCCAGAGTGATGATCTCTTCTGGAGCTTCTTTCATTGCAGCTGCTCTGGCACAGCTTGTGCCTGTTTCCTGGTCAGCAAACACCATCATCTTGGAATTTTACAATCCAGTCATCCCGTCGGGGCAGAAGATGGAGATCGGGGCAGCACTGTATCTGGGATGGGCTGCCGCAGCTCTGCTTTTGGTCGGTGGGGCCATCCTCTGCTGCAGTTGCCCCCCACAGGAAGAGAAAGCTATGAGGTACAGCATACACCCTCAGAGTCGTATGGGATACTCTGCAGCGGCGAGGTCGACGGCTCAAAGCTCCTACAACAGGAAGGATTACGTGTGAAAGAGGAGGACGACACTAAAAAAAGAAGGGAAAAAAAAGTACTGTGACATTTTTTTGGTTTTATTTATATTTTTTCATAAAACCATACCACCAGTTCCAAAAACCCCAGAGAATTTCAGAAGAAAGAGCAAGCATCTCTGTTTATATCAGAATATATGAACTTTTTTAACCACGTTTGAATGGATTTGAACGTTTTTCAGTTGGTTGATGAATCTGTTTATGTATTGTGTTGTAACAGGAATGAATAATCATGTTTGATCACACAAACAGTTTCTTGATGTTTTTAGAAAACACAGACTGTGGTCTGAGTCACATGTCAGTTCTTACACAGCGGAACAAAACGGGACTAACTTCAGGCTCCAAAGGAAGGTCAAAATGGTGGAGTGGGCCATAAAATGAAGAAGGAAGCCATGTAAAATCAATATTTGGTTAGAGTTATAAGTGACTGATTTCATGAGCATAATCTCAATCCCATGTCTGTTTTTGCTGTTGATGTGCATTTAAAAACATATATAAACATTTTCTTTTGTTTAGCATCTTATTTTGTTTGAAAAAAGTTTGTCACATTTTCTTGAGAGTTAAATTCATTGTTTTGATGCATGTGACCTGTTTTTGCTTTTAGATCTGTTGATGATTTGAGTAACTTTAGCAATAAAATATAAAAATGTTTAAGTATGTATGTGTAATATTTTTTGAGTTTTTTTCCTGTAAATAATCTCCATATTCATCTGACATATATTTAAAAGAGCTGTAAGAATAATTAATTAATAGTAATAAATTAATTGGGACCCATCTTTAAAAAGAAGATTATTTCAGCTACTAAAAGTGTTACAAGTGTAAAATATTACATTTTATTTCCTTAAATCTTCAAATGCTCGTTTTATTTGATAGAGTTGGAAAACAACTTAAAGAGTCACCACTTTATACAATATATCCTCTGTGCTACTGGAATTTCTTAGTATTACAGCCTGGGGTATGAAACTGATTAAGAATGCTGCTGATTAATATGGATTATTATTTTTGAACATAAAATAGACAATACTCCCACTCAGCGCAATTGTGGCCAAAAATATCCACCAGCTGACTGCAATCACAAAATGCTATAAATTTAATTATTAACTTTAACAACTAGATATTTGTAATCTGTCTCAGTCATTTTCATAAAAACCAAAATTTAATTCAAATTTAGAATTTTAACCCTTTAAAATCATGTTAGATCACATAATACCAGTGATTTCAAAACAGAGTAAAGCACAACATTTCTATGTTTTTTTAAGATATGTGTTTTATTTTTAAGCAACCTTTTGAGGTAATCATATCTGCGTCAGTCATTTTTACTTAACACCACTTTGTTTTTTTTTAGCAGGAACAAAAGTCCATGAAAAATACCTACTCAGCATCTGCATTGCAAACAATTGACAAACAACATAATCGGACAAAAACGTTAAAAACAAAAATTTCCAAGTTTTTAGTTTAAAATAAAACAATTTGACATAATTTGACTGATGATTTAATACTGTAAACTATTAGGAATTTAAAAACGTAGTTTTCATTGGTGTCTATTGGACAGAAGTGGCCACAATTGAGCCCAAAGGTACAACTTGATGCACGCAGGATATTTTTAATGTATTTCCAGAACTTGAATTAAACATTAAAAAGTCAGGAAAAAATCCAGACCCTTGGAAAATGTAACTCCAATGTAGGTCCCAAAAAAGTGAAGTGGCCTCAAAAGCTAAGTATAGAGCTCAAAGTGTTAAAATGTTAAATCTAGCATATCTTCAAAAGCTTAAATTTAATAAACAATTCTCCTCTTGTTTGTAACATTTACAATCCATGTACAAAATCAACTTCTGATAGCAAGAAAAAAAAAAAAATCATTCAAATCTTTAAAAATGTGGAAATTGATATTATGAGACAAGACTTTAATTCAAAGTTCCTCGTTTTAACTACAGGACTCAGAAGGTCTGTGCAGGGGTGGGACCAGGAAATTTTCAGTGGGGGGGTCTGGATGGAACTGTAAATATTTTGGGGTGGCAAACATGTCACACAAAACATGCATAGCTTATATAAAGCACCTTAAACCTTACAAATAAACATTTTGACATTGGAAAGTGGCAAAGATCTATTATTAAACTTTTTTCCTTATAAACTTATAATATTAACTTATTATCATTATTTATTATTACAAAGATGCACTAAAAATATATAAAAATACAAAAATATAAAAAGTGTCTGGGGTTTGTCAATAAAGTGTCCAGAACTCATCATGCTGGCCAACCCCCCCCCCCAGCTCCGCCCCTGGGCTTGTGATGTATCTGAGATACACGCAAAAACTAATGGTTGATCAAACTCCATGAGAAAAAAATGTTCAGCATCTGACTTTATGTCTGATCCAGATAACGAATATTTCCTGCTTTGAATAGTCAAATGAGTTTGCCTGTGGGCAGTCAGTCTTTCCTGCACCAGGACAGCACTCGGCCAATTTCAGCCCCTGTAAACAACATCAAACCTCTGCCTAATTCTAATTTATCTAAAACCAGATGAAACTGGAACTAACTGGAAAGTGAAAAGAAAGGCCACAACTTACAATTTGCATTGTCACCATTTTAACGCCAAACAGACGCTCCAATAATCATAATTGTGTGACCGAGATGTTAATTTTTCTTGCTGATGTGGTTCACACACGTGAAATGTCTGTGTAAGTTATCTTTACAAAATAATAGCAGTTTTGGTGCCGTTTTCGCAAAACTAGGTGAAAGATAACCAGATTCCATACATGTTAGCTAATATCACAATTAGAAAATAGCCTAATTCGAATGATGTAGATAGATGTAATACAAGGAAAATATAGAAACTTACCAAAATCGTAATGTAGATTATCAGACGAGTTCCACTTAACTTCACATCACCAAAAACACCGACCGGGTGGATACCTTTTACAGTGTTGCCGGAACCCTGTGAAGCAGCCAATCACGATGACCTTCTCTGAGGCTTGTGATTGGCTGGAATTGTGGCACAATTGTCAGACCTGCACTGAGTTGAGCGCGCGCGCCGGCAGTCCTGAGGACAGGTGCTGCACTGCACGCACGCAGAGAGAAACAGTTGATGGAGCCGGTAAAGGGAACTGAGCGAGAGTTTGTCTCGTTGTGGTTGTGCACAGATAGGAGCAAGAGGGGAAATAAATTTTGTGTGTATATTATTTATTTTTCTTGGCTCAGATGTGTTTTCTTCTTTGAGTAAAAATATTTTCTACTCAAACTTTAACTCACGTGCAAGCTCAAAATATTTCTTTGCGCTCAGAATGACTTTTTGTTTGCTCAAGAATGAGTCTCAGTACCAACGCCACAGGAATGCTGCCGCCTGCTGATGTTGCTGTTTAGACTAGAAAATAACCACATAATTCTAAACTCAGCACAAAAATAAGGAAATTCATGTTTGGTTGATTGTTTCTTTGTTGTAATGATACCTATTGTCAGTAAACTAGAGTGTTGGAAAGCCTCTCTATTTCCTCTATTACATTTGTAAAGACAATTGTCTTCATGTGTTGAGCATCAGAGCTGATTGCTTTCATGAGAACTTGATCAATCTTTCCTTAATAGGACAAATTATTCTGCTATTGAATCTTATTTAGAGATTCTGGTATTCCAGGTACAGGATGGATCCTGTTACAGTCAGTTGGTCCATTTTTGGATTTTCTGTTTCAAATGTAACTGATGATGCAGGATTTTATTGTTTATTAACAGAAAACTGTCTGTTATTTTCCAGTTAGAATGTACCGGTTTGCAATATTTTCTAACGCTTTGTTAATTTTTTAGCTTGTAAACAGAAGTTCAACCATTATGACTGCCTAGTTTTTTTTGTAAGTAAAACAAAATGAGGGTTTTCTTTCATGTGTTTTGAGTGAAACTGACTCTCAGCGTACGCTCTTTTCCTGTTTGCAGTTTACTTTTACTTTAACTGATAGTGGAAGATCACACTATCTGTATGCCAAAGGTGTCTTTAAACCAGCCTGTTTTCTTTCTGCTGTTTGTTCTTGGAGCAGTTATTCTGGTTCCCAGCAGAGCTTTGGGGTTGATCCCCTAATATTAAATACTGACATGTGCTTGTATATTTATGTTTTCTCATGGTAAAGATTTTTATGTGACCCAAATCAGAAGTGACATCACTGTCCGCCCGTATTTCCCCTCCATTTTGCATGGGAATCTGCATTTCTGGGTAAAGGGGTTATATACTAACTGTCTTTTGACTTTTATAAAAAACAAAAACAGATTTTTACTTCCCCTACCCTTAATACATCAATACTTATCTGAATAGACTTCATTTGAAATCCTTTTTTATTTTTCATTCAACATAAGAATCAGTCATTCATCGCTGTTTAATTACCCACAACAGGTTGGAAACAATTCCTTGGAGCAAGCAAGTGTCTGCTTAGGTGAAGAGTTGATTTTTCCTGGAAGTGATTTTGCCGAAGCCCATCCCTCTGCACATACACTCCACCTCCATCAGATCCTTTTTCTTTTTTTTCCTGCTCTACGTTCAGCGTCTCATTTCTGCAGGTGCTACATTGTGGCTTTGTGTGTGTGTGAGAACAGCCTCCTGGTGACATCACTGTTAAAAGACTCCTCCTTGTACCTCCCTGGGGTATAAAACATCTTTCGTTTATTTGGCAGCATCCTAAAGCCACATCCCACCCTCTCACAGGTGTTCCACTTCAACAGACTCCAGAACAACAAAGCAGGTGAGTCTTTGTTGTGACCTGAAAGCTATTATTTCTTGAAAACTCAGCTGACTCGCAATTTCAATTTAAACTCTGTCACCAGACAAAGAGCCATCATGTCGATGGGAATGGAGCTAGTGGGAATTGTCTTAGGGTTTATTGGATTCATCACTGCGATAGTGACATGTGCCCTGCCTATGTGGAGGGTGTCGGCCTTCGTTGGAGCCAACATTGTCACTGCTCAGGTCATCTGGGAGGGCTTGTGGATGAACTGTGTCACCCAGAGCACAGGTCAGATGCAGTGTAAGATCTATGACTCGATGCTGGCTTTATCTGAGGATCTTCAGGCCTCCAGAGCCATGATGGTCATCTGTATTATCCTTGGGATTTTGGGGATCTTGATCTCCATTGTCGGAGCAAAGTGCACCAACTGCATTGAAGATGAGGCGAGCAAGGCCAAAGTGATGATCATTTCAGGGATTTTCTTCATCCTTGCTGGCATATTGGTCCTCGTCCCCGTCTCCTGGAGTGCCAGTGTAATTGTGCAAGATTTTTACAACCCTCTTGCGATTCAAAAAAGGGAGATAGGGGCTTCACTCTACATCGGATGGGCATCGGCTGTCCTGTTCCTGATCGGAGGTGCAATGCTTTGCACTCGCTGCCCACCAAAAGAGAAAAAATACAAGCCCCAACGTCTAGCCTACACCGCCCCACACAGTGTCAGTGCAGGAGGAGGGTACGATAAAAGAGATTATGTTTAAATGTCACTGAATTTCTGAAAAACATATGTGGAACATAAATTTCTGTTAAAATGTGTCTGTGTGGATGTATTTTGTTTATTGTTGTCTGAAGCCAGAGGCTGAATCCCCTCTATAAGACTCCGAGATGAAGATTTTTAAACACCTACTGATTTCTATTTAGCTTTTAGCGTCTGACATGTTAATTTCCGTCCTCTTCAGTTTAAAACTGACTGTTTGCTTTTCAACATTGCTTCATTTCTTTGAATTGTTAAGGATAAATATACCAGCTGCTTTTGTTCATCAGAATCACCTGCTATTTGCTTGCGTGTCGTGTTTCACTGTGACTCGCCTTTAAAACATCATGTGTCATGTCACCAACACTGACAAGGAAGCGCCAGCTCTCATTTTACATGTATTTGGTTGCGTGATTGTTTGGTGTGTGTTTTGCATGTAATATTTGCTTAAAAGAGTTTCAGCTGAGACTGAAACTAAGAGTGGATCACTGATATCGGCTCTGGAAACTATTTTATCCTCTTCCTCCTAGTTTCACCATTTAAAAAAACAGAAATGAGAGAATTCAGCTGTTACAAATGTGTCTGTACATCATAAGATTTCAGATTTTTGTATTAAAGTGTTTTTTTAATAATACTTTTTAATATTTTAAATATTTACTCTTTGTTTTTTTAGGTTATATGTATTGTATCGTTTTTTCCGAAGCAACTGTGTGTTGTTTCTTTTTATTTTTAATTTCTGAATTAATATGGTTCTTAATTTGACAACAAAAATTACCAACCTTGTTCATGTGTTTGTTTCACACCTTAAAGGTGTGATGACTACAACTATTTTGTGTTTTTTATTTAGTTAGATACTGTCTTTGATGATGTAAAATTTAAATTAATTACGATGTGTTCAATAAAAGCCTTTTCGCTCGGGAAAAAAGTTGTAGTGACCATTTTTTGCGGAGTGACATTAAAGGAGAGACTCATCAAGAGGCGCAGGCTCCCAGAATAAACAAGTTTGTGGTCAAATCAAACAGCTGAGTTTCTAAAGTTGGATTACTTTATTTTGCCAGCAGCTGAATTAGGATTGTGTATCCGTTTATTCAGAGCTGTTTGTGTTCATGTGTAGCAGGATATACAGGCTTCATCATCCTGTGAAGTTTGAAAGTGGTCCGTCCAGTGGCTACATTCCAAAGAAATGCACAATTATATATGAAAAACTGTAAAAATAGTGGCAAAGGTGAGAAACAACCTTAAAATGGAAATAAGATGCATTTTCAAACATCCAAAATGTGTAAGACCATCTTTCTAATGATGAATAAAAGATTATCTAAGTGATGAACATGATTATCAATTTGATATGATCTGCTAAGTGTTAAATTTCTGTGAATCCAACTATAAAATATTACACATTTACAAATATCTTTTCAAAGCCACGTTTCTTCTAATTATGATAAATCTTTCTTGAAAGTTGAACATGCTTCACTAAAGGTTTTATTCACAACTTAAAATTCAAGTATTCACTAAATATTTTTATATTCAGAGTTGAAAGAAAATGATCAAAACAAATACTTTTGATATTTTGTTGTGGAGTTTCTGAGGACAACTGATAAACAATATCTTGTTTGTTGTAGATAGCTTTGGTCTGGAGATATCGTGATTAGCTATGATAGCTAATGACGAGCTAATGATTAGTCAAACCAGGACTAAATCAAAACGATCTTCGTTTTATAGTATTTTATGTGAAAGCTTTTTGACAAATTTTTATTCTGCCATCAGTTTGGCAATAAATATGTGGCATTTCAACTGATAGTGATAAAGGCTTAATCAGACATGTGAATCCAAAACTAAATGTTATGCTATAAAAACCTTGAATTGGGCTTGGGTTTCCCTTGTGGTCTGATTTGGGGTCTGGGGACCGGGGCTGGGGCTTTTCACACCCACTCTCAAACAACTTTATGGAGAAACCTTATGGTCACAGGCGCATCCATGCAATGGCGTAACAAGGTTTACAAAAGTGTGGGGATGGATCTTGTTTGTCAACAACAAAAACAATTAATACAATGACAGAAGGTATAACATACGAGATTAGAAGCTTCCTATTTAAATGAGTAATACTAGAAACATTTATAAACACACTCAAAAGACTGAAATTAGACAAAACTAATATCAAGCTTATTTAAAAACCTTAAAAGTAAAAACGCTTATTAAAAATACCTGGAAAAGGGAGATGTAAGTAATCATATGTTCCCACCTCTCCAGCACGAGCTGGCTGATAAATCTAACACACCAATAGAGGCGGGACTTAAGGCAGAACAGCCAATCATCAGCCGGTCATTCTCAAAGTCGGTGTCATGTTTGAGAGGGAGGGGCGAGCAGGCATCTGCTGCAGCGAGCGCAGACACAGAGCGGTCAGAGAAACACGGAGGAGCGACAGAAGCAAGGTGTTTCTGCTAAACTGCAGAAAAAGTGTGGGTGTTAAAACACCCACATCCCCCACGTGTACGACGCCCATGCATCCATGCACACAGGTGTTCACAGACACTTACTGACTTGGGTTGCAGCTGCCACTGGGGATGTTGTGTCATTATTGCAGTGTCATTATTTGTTTGTGTCACAAATGACATTATCAGTGTTTAAATATAGATGTTGGTCGATGCTATGGTGTCTCTGCTCTTGTTTTTGTCTGTCCGCAGGTGTTGAAGCACATTTCTCTCTCTCCCACCTTCTCTTCTACCCATTATTATCTTAACATACATGTTTTGGGACTATTAGATAAATGTAAACTCCACACAGTCCACAGCTGTGATTCAAAGCTGTTTTGGTTCATGCTTGTACAAAATAACTGGAAAATCTGCTTCAGTACAAGGTTTTTTGCTGGTTCAGCAGAAGTTCATGTTCTATTTTTCATCTGTTTGTTCTCTTCTGTGAGAAGGGTTTAGTTCCGTGTTCATTCGAAAGTTAGAATAGTTTAGATTAGAGGAATGAGAAAGTTCCCAAAATGAGTACAACAAGGGAAATGTGATCTTTAGGTACATGACAAATAACTTGAACCTCATACAGTCAGGGGTCTGGGTTTGGGTTTTGTTTTTAGTTCCTTTCGAGGTGTTTTTTCCAGTGTTTCCCTTGTGGTTCTTGTATGTACTCTACTCTGTGTTTCCGCTGAGCCAGCCCCTCCGAGGTCACAGGCCAGCCAAAGGCGCTGTCAGACCTTGCGTTGCGGACCCAGCACCATGCAGGTGGACGCCCCTCTTTCTCCTCGTGTCTCCGAGGGGGCTGGTTGGACGCCCCTCTTTCTCCTTGTGTCTCCGAGGGGGTCTGGTTGGATGCACCTCTTTCTCCTTGTGTCTCCGAGGGGGTCCGGATGGATGCACCTCTTTCTCCTCGTGTCTCCGATGGGGTCCGGTTGGACGCACCTCTTTCTCCTCGTGTCTCCGAGGGGGCTGGTTGGATGCCCCTCTTTCTCCTTGTGTCTCCGAGGGGGTCCGGATGGATGCACCTCTTTCTCCTCGTGTCTCCGAGGGGGTCCGGATGGATGCACCTCTTTCTCCTCGTGTCTCCGAGGGGGTCCGGATGGATGCACCTCTTTCTCCTCGTGTCTCCGAGGGGGTCCGGATGGACGCACCTCTTTCTCCTCGTGTCTCAGAGGGGGTCTGGGTGAATGCCCCCAGTCACCTTGGGTTGCCGAGGAGACTCCTCTGTTTCATGAGCCCAAGGGCATCGCAGACATTGACACGCCTCCTCCACTGGTTCCAGAGCTTGAGGTCATCGCAGCCCGTGACGGTCCTCCACCACCAGTTCCAGAGTCTGAGGATAACACTGAACGCAACGGTCCTCCACTGCCAGTTCCAGAGTCTGGCCTTCCTAAGGGACCTGACGTGCCAGGGTCCAGTCCTCATGAGGGTCCCTGTTTCAGTCTTCCGGAAGAGCCCAGGCTTCTGGAGGGGCCTTGCCTTCCAGTGGGTTCCGAGGGACCCTGTCTTCCAGAGGTCCGGTGTGAATGCACCATAAGGGTTACTTTTAATGTTACTGTGTCTGTAAACCAAGTTTCCTTACAGGGACAATAAATTCAATCTGAATCTGAATCTAGTAGCATTTACTTTTAACGTAGAGATCGAGTTACTATGACTATTACTTTTGTCAGATTACAGTTATTTTAGTGACCATTTTTTTTCTTTACTTCATTCTTTATTTTTTTTTACCATTAACCTGGAAGACTGAGATAAATTGTATAATTTTTCAGAAAGTCAAGTCATTTTTGAGCAGTACTGAGTACTAATAAATGTATTAAAATGGGATGTTTTTTGTTAGTTTTTTCTTTTGCTTGTTTGCTGATTGGGCAGAACTGATTTAATAGATGTGATAAAGACATTTATTGTGAGGTTGATGTAACGTCTCAATTTTAAGAAAAGCCATGCAGATTTCCATGTACTGGGTGGGACAGGAGATAAACTTGGTTTCCTGGATGAAGGTAATTTGTTTAACTGCTGGCACTCCTTTCTTTCTCAATACAGTTATGTGAAGTCATGATCTCCATTAGCTAATATCTGGCGAGTAGTTATTCTATGATATTGTTTTCTGACAGTTAGTTTTACTCCAGAAACATATTTTTCTATGATGACATTATTATGCACACTCATGTCAACGCCAGTAGGAAAAGAATAACTGGAATTTGATCTTTCATTGTCAATCTCAATCAAAAGCTAACGGCAGAAATCATAAAATTGTTATTTCGATTGTTTCAAAGACTCAAAATGCAAACAGCAGCAGTGAGAGATTAAATAAATATAGAAACAGGGAGAATAAAAAGCTGATGACTCAGCAACAAAACTTTTAGAAATAACGTCAAACTGAAAGAGACAAGTAAAATGAACCAACAATAAAAGCAAGCAGGAATAAGCAGAATGTAACACAAGTTAGAGAAACTGGAGAGCAGAAATGCTGATGATTACTGAGAACAGCTGAAGGGTTGTCAGATTAGGGAAGGTTGACATGGAAGATTAAACTGAAATCTGTATTTCACTTGGCTGTGACTGTTAATGACAAATTGTGAACTGAAAAAGAAGTTTTCAAAATGTCTTTAAATGTTCCAAAGGTTTAGTAAATTGTTGCTGGAATTAAAATTAAGGCAATAAATCTCTCAAGAACCAGCTTCCACTTTTTATCCATGAAGCAGACACCATGTGTAGCTTTAACAATAGACTTAAAACTTTCCTTTTTGCACAATCCTATACTGAGTGTTATCTTGGGTTCTCCTGATCCATCCCTTTAGCTATGCTGCTATAGGCTTAGACTGCCGGAGGACATACTGAGAGGTGTTGGAAACCTATGAAGTTACTTTGGGACTTATTGGAAACAAGAAAAGAAAATCTGGCATTGTGGCCATGACGCCTCAGCACTCTCAGAAATAGAGGTACGAGACAAGGACATTTTTGTACCTATAGGTAAATTGTTTTAAAATGTTCCCTTAAAAGTACAATATTGGTCTTTAAAAGGCCAGAAATGTCCCTCTGAGTGTTCAAATTGATATAAAGTACAAATTTGTACCATTTTCAACTGCACCTGCAACCCTAGGCTGGTTAATCTCCATTGTATGAAGTTTCTTCCATCATTTTCAATATTATGTTTCAGAATGTTGGTTTAAGACTTCAAAATGTGGCATAATTTTACTGTTTTAGTGGAACAACTTCATAAGGTACAAAAATGGACCTGGACTACAGGGTACACCCCCAGCGACAAGAATTTGTACCCTTCTTGTCGCTGGGGGTGTACCCTGTAGTCCAGGTCCATTTTTGTACCTTATGAAGTTGTTCCACTAAAACTGTAAAATTATGCCACGTTTTGAAGTCTTAAACCAACATTCTGAAACATAATATTGAAAATGATGGAAGAAACTTCATAAAATGGAGATTAACCAGCCTTAACCAGGGTTGTAGGTGCAGTTGAAATGGTACAAATTTGTACTTTATATCAATTTGAACACTCAAAGGGGCATTTCTGGCCTTTTAAAGACCAATATTGTACTTTTAAGGGAACATTTTAAAACATTTTACCTATAGGTACAAAAATGTCCTTGTCTCGTACCTCTATTTCTGAGAGTGAGGAGTGCCACAAACTTGCAGATAAAATAAGGGTAAACTCAGAGAAAATAAAGACCAAATTTTGTTCGGAGTGGCTATTGGCACAGCAGCTGCCGTACCACTACAACTAGAATTATTGGTACGTCAGCCGTAGTCTGTAACAGAGTGTGCATCCATCAGTTTCCATGTATATACGGTCATGTATATACGGTCATGGTTGCGCAGGTGCATCAGATTTGAAAATGGTTACGGATTGTTTACAAGAAAAGGGAGCGAAGTTTGAGAGTTTTGATACAGCAGGCTGTCCAAGAATATCAGCGTAGGGAATTTGTCTATACAAAAGAGATTCTAGAATCATTGCTGCGAAAAGTGAATTTTAGGTTTGATATTCGACAAATATTCAGCAGTGTCTTCAGACGCAGCTTGTTGTTCTGTTGTTCAGGGGCTAGCTAGCAGCTAGCATCGAGGTAGCCGCGGTTGAAGAAGCTGCTGTATCTATGGAGGCTACAACAGAAAATACAAAATAAATATAAATACAAATACTGTAGATGTTCAAATATTTAAACTTAACACTTTTTCTCTTCATATTTACAACTCTATTTTGGGTTTAAAGATACCGACACGTATGGAACAGATATGGAAAGGTACGGAGGCTAATTGCAGACCAATAACTTGCTCTTTGTTGGTCCGGCAGTCTGCCGTGTCAATAACGGTGAACTGATGGTCCGGCATGACGGACTCGTAGCTGCTGCCAATTTTGTTTGTAACATTAGCCTGATATTTACACAAAATTTACAGTTTTTTACTTTTTCGCATACATTTTGAAAGTACCAATTTATTATGATTCCAACTGAAAATAGGAGAATATTATCACAATTTTGTGTCTCTAGCTCATTGCTAACTGCAGTCCAACTTTTCTATTCCCTTTTTTTTCATACTTTTGCAGTTTTCTGAACAAAGAGGAAGAGAAACACAATATAATAAGAAACAAAAGTTTAGACATTGTTTTCAAATGTCATATTTGAATGTCTACTTCTCTTCTGATCAGAGAAAAATGGACATTGACATGAACTTCACAGGTAGCTGATGTGTCACAAACGTGATGACTGAAGTCCAACAGGATTCTGATAGAGACTCGGTTAAGCAGCATATCGCTGATATTTTAACCCCGTCAGCTGATAGATTGTAAAATTGTGTAAAGGAGATACACTATCAGCACGAAACGCAATTACATTAGACACCCTGTTTGTTACAACGTGTTCGAGACATGGTGATCAAGCAGCATGGAAAAAGCAGAAGTAAAGTAAAACTGAGGAAAAAAACACAATAATTTAAACACTTTGTGTATTTGATACAGTTATACAAAGTTAGTAAAATATAAAGTGTAATATAAAGTCTACTGTCGTGTACTATGTAGTTTTGTGTGAGAATTTTGCTTTAAAGGCATTACATATGATTTTGCTTCGAATGAGAAGCTCAACGGCCGTTTGTTGTTTTTCGAGTAAGTACGCATGCGTTGTAGCCTCCATTGAAGAGTGCTTGTTTTATTTACTCCTTCTTTTAATTTGACATCGTTTGTCTTGTCTTCAACTCTTTCTCTTACTCTTTCATTTGTTTAGACACCCAAAAACCCCAAACCCCCTCAACGTAGTCCGCACACTCCATTGCACTGTGTGTGTGTGTTTGTGTAGGTGTGTGTGTGTTGTGTTTATTTGCATCTCTATAGTCTGTTTAGATACACAATTATGATCGCATTTGTCAATCACGGTATTTTATTTTGAAGAATCGCTATTATTTTTGACCAGATTGTCTCGTGTGTGATTTCCTGCCAGAATTGACGTGGAACGCTCGTGGAACACTCCATGTCTGGCGTGAACTATATCATATAGGTTAACAAGGGCACCGAATGGAAGCAGCCTCGGTTCTGCTCCGCTTTGCAGCGCTTCCTAGTGCAGTACTGAGGCCTAAGTAAACTACGTAGTACGTACAGAAATATGATTGACAAACTAGTAGCCAATAGATAACGAAACAGGTTTGTTATCTATTGGCTACTTTATTTCAAGCCCCACCAGGTCTATGATTTATTAATATTATAAATTTTACTTTTGGACACCATAAGTACAAGACCGCTACAAGTTGATAAAATTATTAGTAAATTTGACATCTAAATTTGCTACAAAATCTTATTTACCACCTTTAAAGGATTTATTTGTTTGATTATCTATATTCAGGTTTGAAAACACCTAAAATTAAAATTTTTCTGTAAGTATATGATGTAATATTGTCCATAAGTCTTAAAAGAACATAAACACCCCAAATACACAAAGATTATAACAGCAGTAAACGCAACTATTTATGTATGGTAGAAAATTATCTAAAGGTATGTAAACCTTTGCTTTTGGTAACTGTTGTATCTTTATTGTCTTTTATTTTCTGTCACATTACTCTGGTCAGGGATGAGACAATGTTTTCAGAGAAACATGTCCTGTAAATATTGACGAGTTCAACACATCCGTTTGAAAGAAACTGGCGTCTTACAGAAAAGCTTCAACATCAGTGATGTTAAAAAAATTAAATCAAACGTAACTGAGCCAGAAGTTCACAGAAATGTTCTTCCACATTTTTTCTTTTACTTCTCTTATTTTTACTGTTAGAGACAACAGGAAACTGATAAAAGGAACTGACTAAATGATTTTGAACCATGTGGAACATTTAACACCTACATGATAATGTTACTGTCATGCTCCGTCAGTTTAGCATTGGGCTTGACCTAATTCTTTAAAAGCTCTATTTGTAGGTTTTAACTACCTTTACTGTCTGTGTCATGTTCTGTTTTATGTTCAATATTTACTTCAATTCACAGTTGATTTTGAAAACCAAGAGGACTTTTTTATTGCATGTCAGGAATGTCTTCCTGTCTCCTTTTCACGCAGAAGCCCTTACAGCAGTTCAGTCACCTGGCTGTAAGTCACCTGATTGTCAGTCACCTGATCGCCATTTATCATCACCTCTGGGAAGGGGAAGAGGGGGGGGGGGGTTGATGTTCATGTTATAATTTAACTGTCCTCAGACTCCAGCATGAACAGTCTACAGCAGGGGCATCCAGATCGGGGCCTTAAGGGTCAATATCCAGCACATTTTAGATGTTTCCCTGCACTCCTGATTCAGATCCTCAGCTTGTCAACACGTCCTGCAGAAGCCTGTTAATGACCTGTTGATCTGAATCAGGTGTGTTAAAGCAGGGAAACATCTAAAACCTGTATTCATGTAAGTAAACTGCATCCTTGCTTTTCCAGTACAAAATTACATGAAAGAAAAGTCCAACAGAATGTGACACAACCACTCAGACTATATGGTCACTTTCAAAAACATCAGAAATGCATCTGATTTAGTGCCACACATGAAAGTGTTCTAGTCTGGTGTTATGAAAACTCAGATTTCTGCTCATAAACATGATTCATTTGGATCACTTTAGTTAAACGGCACTTATAACTGTCCAGACATTAGTTTATCTACAGTACAAACAGATGCGTATCAGCTTGTTGTTTCCTTTCTGAGTATCTTAATAACTGTTAACTCTTATCATTAAGATTTGAGCTGTGTTTTACTTCCTTTCTGAAAGTATGTTGATAACTGCAGCTCTGCTCTGTGTTGGATTTTATGACTTAATGAGTTTATTTAGATCTCAAAATACCTTTACAGGCATGTCTTATGAACAATCTGATTGAGTAAAAGAACAACATGAAAGTTGCAAACCAAAGGATTTACTTTGAATTAGAATAACAAACATGAAGAGTTTTTAAATTAAGTTTAATTAAGTTTTTAATTACTGGTCACAGACATTTCTGGTCATCAAAATGGTGATTTGTCATAACTATAAAGTAATGCTCAGTGTTTCCAGCGTCGTGTCTTTTTGAAGCTGTAATAATTCTGAAAGGTCTATAAACTAATAAATGAAAGTATATAAAATTGTAGATAAACAATAAATGATCTCTGGGTTTATTATAATACTTTTCTGCCTAATTTATTTGTATATTGAAACATCCATTAGACTTATATCCTGAAATATAATATCCATTTATTTTTCTATAGACCCTTTTTGAAAATTCTTCAATGTAAAACATTTTTTAAACAAAAATCATAAACATTTTGTTAAGAATTATTGAGATTATACACAAAAGTGGAACTCTATGATGCTCTATAAAAACACTTTAATATAAAACCTCAGGAGATTCAGGTTTGAAACTGCAGTTGTTTTTAGAAACAACTTTTTGTGACCATGGCCCTCAGTCAGAACCAACCACTAATACTCTAAATGGAGGTTGATAGAAGAGCTATAAGTAAGATAATAACTGTTTATAAAACATTTTCACAAGACCCAACATATAAACATCCTGGTTGTAGCGGAACAAATCCACAGGTTAATGTCTTGTTTCTGTTATTCTGTCACATTATTTCTTTTTAATGAGTTTCTTTAGGTTATAAAAGTGTATTCAGATCCAGATCCAGATCCCTGTATCCGGTGTCCCTGTATCCAGATCCAGATCCCTGTATCCGGTGTCCCTGTATCCAGATCCAGATCCCTGTATCCGGTGTCCCTGTATCCAGATCCAGATCCCTGTATCCGGTGTCCCTGTATCCAGATCCAGATCCCTGTATCCGTTGTCCCTGTATCCAGATCCAGATCCCTGTATCCGGTGTCCCTGTATCCAGATCCAGGCCTCGAGGGCCGCTATCCTGCATATTTTAAATGTTTCCCTGCTTCAACACATCAGATTCAAATTATTAGCTTGTCAACAAATCCTGCAGAAGCCTGTTAACGATCCATTGATCTGAATCAGGTGGGTAGAAGCAGGTTAACATCCTCGAGGTCTGGAGTTGGAAACCCCTGTTTATAAACGGTTAATCATTTTATAAATTTAGCTTTAAGTGGTTTTCTTATCACAGCACATAATTCTGTGGCTAAAATGTAAAAGTTCGAGCTAAAAACACATGGAATTAAATATTATTTGGTATTTTTATCAATATGATTGTTATTTTTGTTGTTGTTATTTGCTTTGGGGGTATGGAAGTGTGTATTTAGGATGGGGTGGGGGTCAAATGTTATTTGACAAAGTCCAAGTTCAACATTGTTTTTCTTTTAAGTTATTATGTTTGACAGTTGAATCTAAAAATACAAGCAAATGCATTTAACAAATATTTATGAATATTTGTTTTTTGGGTTTTTTGGTTAAAGGTGAAACTCAAACTATGAAT
Organism: Pachypanchax playfairii; assembly: GCA_006937955.1. Taxonomy (NCBI): domain Eukaryota; kingdom Metazoa; phylum Chordata; class Actinopteri; order Cyprinodontiformes; family Aplocheilidae; genus Pachypanchax; species Pachypanchax playfairii. The sequence goes on from SSNP01000097.1 coordinate 1,504,851, forward strand.
AAATTTGCCTTTTTTGTCTTTTGAATCATTGTGCTGTGTCAGAATGAGCAACATAATCGCTTAGCTTCTCTCAGGGAGGTCTGTGTGTTATTCTTCTCTGGGCCGCTGTCTCATCGCTATGGCGACAGTTTGCTGCATGTTTTATCCCAGAAGACACATCTCCCATAGCAATGAATGTTTGGGGACACTGCAAAAAGAGCCAGGCTTTCGGTCCCTGTTTAGACAGATGGTTTTGTTTTTATAAGTCTTGTACATAACAAAGAAAAAAAAGGGACATCACACAGATGCTCTTATCACAAAAGTTATGATGATACTGCACAAAGCAAAGAGAACAGAAACTAGACAATGAGGAACTCACCTTTTAATGTACAATTATTTATTATTAACAGATCAAGTGCTTTGAATAAATAAACTTCCAGTTCTAAACTTTAACAGTAAAATAGATACTATACGAAAACAAATGGAATGAATGAACACTATCCGCATGTGCTGATTAAAGATTCATTGACAGATAAATGTTATTTCATGTTCACAGACTTATCACTGCATCTGGGATGGATTTTAATTGGAGAAATACGAATAAAACGTTCCAAATTTGAATTAAATCTCCAAAATTATTCAGAATTTTAGCGTTTCCTGTGTTGAAACGGGAGGAAATGAGATCAGGAAATTCCAGGCTTTTTTAGCCTTCAAGACGATTTTTGACTTTTGTGACACTCTGACGCCACCTATTGGTCTTAACATGGAAATGTTCTTTGTTCAACAATCAAAACAATTACTGACCTAGATAACAATTTATTGACATGTTTACCTTTTTTTAATTAGTAATTTCTCTACCCGTATTAAATATAACATCAGCATATAGTTTATTCTCTAGTTGAAACTCACTATACGTACACCAAGCATTGTTACAGCTTGTAGAAAGTTTGGCTTTTGTTTGTTTGTTTATAGTGCACTCTGAATCAGAATCAGATCAACTTTATTTATCCCCTACAGGCAATTAAAATTCCGAAACAACTGAGCAGCTTGGAAGACAGGATATAAACAAACAATTTTCAACACAAAATATACAGTATTTACTTGTTCTCAAAAGTGGACTTAATAAAATATAAAACCTATGAAATTAGATAAAAATGTCACAGTGATACTAATTTATGTTAATGGACATGAGTTCCTATCGGCTGGAGTTAAAAAGCAAAGTGGCTTTGGGAAAAAATGTGGCTCTCCTCCTCTCAGTCCTGCAATAAATGGAGCGAAGGCGCCGCCCAGAGGGGAGCCACTGAAATGCAGGATGAAGAATGTGAGAGAATTTTGATTTTGGTTGCCTGTCTGTAAAAATGTTCGACGTCTCCTAATTTTATTGTAAGTTGCATCAAACAACCCAGGCATAGTTTTTATATTTTTAAGTAGTCTTAATGAACAGTTTCTTCTTATATTTTGAAGGTTTTTCTCAAGTTTTTACTTTGGATTTATTTATGCATAACGAGCCTGACAGACAGAACTCAGGGGGAACTCTCAGTTGCGTGCGTCCTACGTCACGACGCACTGTCAGCTGTTGACAGAGGCTTTCTGGATTTCGACCTCCGGTCGCTCTGGATGTTCTCTCGCGCGCTCCTCGCTGTCATTGCGGCTGTTCTGATACGCACATGGTGTTTGTGGACCGCTCGGTACCGGAACATATGCTGCCATGAGTGCTTTGTGTCGTCTGCTTCATAGGGGGCTGCTGAGCGGCCGACCGTCGTGCCGTTTGTTTCCCGGACAAATGGATGTGTTCGGGGAGGTTCTCGCGGTCCGGACGGCCAGCTCATCTAGGTATCCTTGCTAGCTTCCCTGCTAACAGGTGCAACGCTACCGTCCCGAGCTGTAACATGGATCTGAGTGACAGTCCGGTGTTTTTGACCCCTAAGCTCAGTGTTTCTGACCGCTAAGATTTGCCTTTGCATCTTAGTTTGCCGTTTACTTTATAGTTTCACGTAAATCCCGTTCAGACGTCAAAGTAGCAAGAAAATCTGACGTCTTTAATCCAGCTTCGAATTAAATTTTATTTGATTATAGATTTGAATGAAGCATCTGCCGCTGAGTTTACTTTGTTTGGTTTATTAACCTACATGATGGACCCAAATTAGCATGTTAGCTTCAGGATAAGTGTGTTATCATACCAATCTATAAAATTAGTGTTTGTAAGGATATAAAGTCTTTATCATAATGGACCATACTGACCTCTCAGATGGATATATTCAAATGTTTATTATTACTAATATAACTTTTAAATGTGGACATAAGAAAATAGAAAATTTATTGAGGACACTTTGCTGGTTCAAACCCCCCTCAGGACCCCCTGAAAAAGACAGTATACCCCAATGGAACCTTACTAGTAATGCAAATGTTGAAAAAACAAAAGATAAAAATTTAATTTTTTTATTCAGACATTTCTTTTGACCTTGTTATTTATTATTTATATTCTATTTATTGATTTATAATTTCTTCTGATTTATTTTTATGTTTGAAATAATGGAAAATCCATGTTATTGGTTTTGGCTCTGGGACTTTATCATTCTGTTTGTCCATTTTATAAACTGAATAATTTAGTTAGTTTAGTTTAGAAATATTTAGTTAAACACATGAGTATATGTTTGATGAAAGTCTTCAAATCACAACAAATTAAAAGTCATTTCTACTTATATTGTTTTATTTTGAAGGTCATATAATTTTAACCCTTTATGGCCTCATTTAGAGCTGCTTTGACAACTATTTAAATTAACAATGACAATTTCTAAAAGGTGAAAAGTTATATTCTGTGTTTTATAAGTAAATGTAAGTGTATTGAAGTTATATTTTAATTCAAAATGTAAAGACAAATAGCATCCAATGAAAGGAAGTAGCTCAGTCACCATATAAACATATTTGTAACGTTCTTTGTTGTGTTTTTTAATCCTCACGAAGAATGACAGATAGCTTTGCTGCACCACCAGGTGGGAGCTAAGTCATTTCTCTAAAGGTTATAATCACTGATCAATAATGCATGTTTTATCTTTACCATGAGGCACGTTGCCTCCAGGTTTCATTTTCACTTTGTATTGAAGTATTTCTCTTTACTAGAAGCCTCATCAGTTTTATTTCACGTGTTTCTCCCTGCTGTTGTTACTGTTGAGAGGATTGTTCATCAGCATGAATGTCTTTATTTCCTTTCAGCCCTGTCAACTTGACGTACGACGTCTTCGATGGAAAAGGAGAGAGCACTCCCCTGGTCTTTCTTCACGGCCTTTTTGGCAGTAAATCTAACTTCCACTCGATAGCGAAGTCCTTGGTGCAGCGCACAGGCCGAAAGGTAAAGCAGTGATGAAGACTTCACGCCTGTTTCGTGTTACAGCCACAATTTGTCTTTACATATTCGAGTTTGTTCACGACGATAACTCTCCTGTGAAAGCAGGCAGAGAAATGTGCAGGCATCATTATTTTAACCTGCCGTTAGAGACATCTTCACTGTGCGCTGCTGGAAAACGAGTCCGGCCGCCGTCGCCTCCGTGGTTAATGTCAAACTTTTGTTTCCGCTCTGTTGACACTTTTTCCCCATTCCAAGTGTCTTAATTGTCCTTTGTCCAGTCAGGTGTTGACTGTAGATGCCCGTAACCATGGCAACAGCCCTCACACCCCCGTGCTGACCTACGAGGCGATGGCCAGTGATTTGAAGCACCTCCTCAGCCAGCTGCACATCGACAAATGCGTCCTCATCGGCCACAGCATGGGGGGGAAGACCGCCATGACGACCGCTCTGTCACAGGTCAGCTGCAGAAAAATGTCATTATTATTACAACATCATTCTGTAACAGGCTGAATCTTTACCGCTGTGTATAAATATAATATTACAAAATATACAAAATATTTTTATCTATTTTGATGCTGTTCTTCAAAAAATGTATACAAGTTGCACTTGATGATGTTAAATCTGAAAGTTATGAATGTAAATGTTTTTTAAATTGTTTTAGGAGCTGAAGAGGTTTGATTTTTATTTTCTGATCACCAAGTTTTAATTCATTCATTTATTGTCAATTAAGAGGGAACAAATATGGCTTTTATTGTTGGGTGTTGCATGTGGAATTATAATAAGCAGCTGTTAGACGGCAAAACTAAAGCAGAAAGATTTAATCGTTTATACACAATAAATAAAATTAAGGTATCCATCCGTATCCATAAGGTATCCTAAACATATTAGTAAACTGAGTATTTGAACATACAGCAGGTTCGGACTTTGTGATTTAACAGAAGTTAAAACTAAACTAAACTTTCTAAGGAAAATGTTCCATTTGTTTACAAAGAGAGGACAGAACTGAAAACTTTTATAGCCACTAGGGGGCGCTCGTTTTGCTTCAGTTTTAACGTCTGTGTTATGTTCTTTTGTCCAGTTATTATATATGTCGGGCGGTGCAGACTTGATGCTTGTTTATCTAGTACAGGTCTGTTTGGAAACCACAACAGTGGAGCCGTTGAAACTTTGATGATGTGCTGAATGAGTTAGTTTATTAGATGTTTTCACCACCTACTGGTGTGATGTGTGTATTTCGGTGTTTTAGTTTAAAATCCTTCTTTTCAATTGGATAAATATTTGTGTAGAAATTGAGTGAATTATCAGTTTAAATGTTCTTTAAAAGGTTTCTTATAATCTTTTATTAGATTTTGAAATAAAAGGCCACTGGTGAGATCCTCTACATTAAAAGTCTCTGATGTGATTTGACTCATTTGTGCTCGTTCCACTTTATGTTCTTTAATGATTTCATTTTATTTCCTGTTAACCTGAATCTGTGTCTGTTTGCAGCCCAGTTTAGTGGAGAGGTTGGTGGTCGTGGACATCAGTCCTGCCCAGTCCACCACACGTACCAACTTCCGCTACTACATCCAGGCCATGCAGGAGATGAAGATCTCTAGCGACATCCCTCGTTCCACTGCCAGGCGGATGGCTGAGGATCAGCTGCGCGTTTTAGTGAAGGTCAGAACTGCTTTTTGATGTGATGTTGTTCAGTAATTAGAGCATTAAACACGTACCTCCCTCCATCCTGTAGGAGCACTCAGTGCGCCAGTTCCTGCTCACCAACCTGGTGGAGCAGAATGGACATTATACCTGGAGGGTGAACCTGGAGGCCATCGCAGCACATCTGGATGAAATCATGAGTTTCCCCAATTTTAACAGCGTCTATGAGGGACCAACGCTGTTTTTGGGGGGAGCCAGTTCTGCTTACATCAGGTATAAAACACAATGGATACAGACACAAGATATAAGGCATGTTCCAAAAGGCTTTTTACTACAACTTTAACTGCTAATGTTTAATTTGCAGTAGAAAAACCTCTTGGTAGTTCTTCTGTATTTTACCAACATGACTTGAGTGTGAGGATGAACATTCATGTGAAAAGAACATTTAAAGGTGGTATATGGAAAATTTTCATTAAAAGCTATATTTTTAATAAAATAATTCTTCCACGGGGTGTTTTAGAAAGGCTGTAGAATGAAAATATAGAATTTCCTTTAAAAATTATATTTGAAGTAAAATATTATAAAATATTAATTTTGACGGGTACAACGTTGGCTTTTTGGGTTGCCTAATACCGTAAATGATCCAGCACAGTGAGGCTGGTGCTGTGGAGTCTGCAGATCAAGCGGCTGGAAGCACCGGGGACATGTGGTGATTATATACCTTATTTGCTTGCCATAAGCCCAACGCACACCTAGACGCATTGAAGCGCGGCAAAAGATGCAACATCATTATTTTCTATGAGAGCGCCCTCACCAAAAAACGCCCTGATGCGCGGCAACGCTTCACCCCGCGCATCGATTAGAATCTGTTGAATTCAGACGCGGCGCCGCGACTGGAGAAGTCCCTATCGAGCACCCGTAGGTTCTTCTACGCTTCTTAAAACGGGCGTCTCCTACATCTCCTAGCTTAACCACTTAACGGCACTATTTGACTGTAAAAAAACTCAATGATGGACAAGGAGCGTCTAATTACTGAAGTACAGAAGTACCCAGAGCTCTACGACCCCCAATCTCCTCATTATAAGGACAATGTCCGTAAAGAAATAGCCTGGAGGGCAATTTCAACTGAAATTGAATGTTCTGGTAAGCTAGCAGACAATTTTCGTTCATATTCATCAGATCATCTTGGTTATATCTAATAATTTAAACCTAATAATAATGCAAACCTAATACCACCAAAATAATTAGCACTAAAATTGAAAATGATGCCCGGCTTATAGGGATGGGACGAAATATTGTTTGGCGAAATATTGCGATACACAACGTGACGAAACGCATCGAGTTTGAAAAAAATGGATCTCGAAATAAAGACTAGACTCATCACCGATGTCCAGACCAGGTGGAATAGCACGTACGACATGCTAGCGCGCTACCTGGAGCAACAAGCAGCTGTCTCAGCAGCACTGAGCTGCCCAGAAATCCGAAGGAATGTGAGAGAAATCGACACTCTGGATAACACTGATATATCAGATTTAAAAGACATAGTGAAACTGCTTGAAGGAAAACTTACCCCCCCTCCCTGGATACAGTCTGAGATTTAAAAAATAACATGAAAATGGGAGTGACTGGCAGACTAACAAGGCGCGGCATTCTGTGCTGTGACTGAAATGTCACTCTGACTGACACACACGCCAGAGAGGGACAGTGAAATGGAGGAATATTTGGATGAGAGGAGCAGCTCTGATCTGTATCGTTTCGAGCCGATAATTCGCCCTGAAGCGGATTGGCGGCATAGAATGAGGCTCTTCTCTACTGGTACACTGTTAGCCAACGCTATTAGCTCCAGTTACATTATGTGACTCTGCAAACAGGTGCAGCTGCGCGCGCGCGACCGTACTACCGTTTGAAGCTGATGGTTCGTACTGCAGCGGCTTCAACGTCTCAGAATGGGACCTGTCCCTTTGTAGTATATTGTTGTTGATTAAAGCAAAAGCTAAATTTTGATTAGCTCGTGTAATATCTGTGACTCAGCCTCATCAGGCTGCGAGCGCGACCGCTGCACATTATTTTCTGCACAAAAGCATGTTTCAGAGAGGTGTCCAATCATAGTAACTCAGCATGAAGAGAAAACTCTTCAGTAATGTGCTAAAAACATGAAAAGCGCTATCCTGTTAGGCCTTGTGTTTCCGTGTGTGCAACTGAAACAAAAATAAACAAGTTGTTATTATATAGTAATATTTTTTTCTTTTTTGATATCGTATTGTGACATATCGTTTCGTGACTCTGACATATCGAGGTGCATCGTATCGTGAGTTTAAGTGTATCGTCCCATCCCTACCGGCTTAACGGTGATCTGGTGTAATTTGACACGTGCCATTATCGTGCGTCAGAAAACGCGGCGCCAGGCGTTGCGTTTAGGTGTGCGTTGGGCTATAGGGGGTTTCCCTCTCGGGTTTCCCATGTGACGAGCAAGTTCTATGTGGAAACTTTTTTCATTAGCAGCTAGCTAACACGTAGCTGCAGCATGTTGCTGAAGTGGAGGAGCTTCGGGCCACTTTTTCGACTGGAAGACACACCACGGAGGATTTTATTGCTTTTTTTAATTTAATTGGATAAGTGGAGTGTGCAGGATGGTGTGTGGGGAGGAGAAAGGATCTTAAGAGGGACTGCAGAAAGTTTTTGAGCCACGGTGCAATTATGAGCTCTCTCCCACGGACTGAATCAATGATTGAGCAGGTAGGAGCTGCTTTTATCAGAGTCAGTGTGTGATCAGCGGGTCTGGAGAGCATGATTAGTGAACTGAACTCATGATATTTTATTGTCCTGCTCGGATCGGGGATCAGAGTGTGTTTGGTGAGGAATATTGATCTACCTGAGCACGCGCGGGGAGGTTAACGAGTCTGACACCCAGATGGCTGAAGGCTTTATGCTGTGTTATTCTGTTCCATATACCACCTTTAATCTGAAGGATTAAATTTAATCTGATTGGATTAGATTTAATTTGAAACACTTAAACCCTTTAAGTAATTATTTTTTATTATTATAGAACCAGTATGTCGTCATTAAAATTTAAACCACTTGATGTTAGTTAGTTCCTGCATCAAGAGTTAAAGAACAACTAACCCCCCCTGCCAGAGACTTACTTCCGCCTCAGTGAGAGTTCAAAACTGGCGCTGAAATGGGCGTGCCGGGAGGACTGAGGGGCACGAGCGGGAGGGGGCTAGTGGGCGGGGTTTGGGCTGTGATTGACAGTTGGCTTTGGCGCTGACACTGACAGCTAAAGTGCATAATGGCAAGCGATAGCGAGTCACGTTTTGCAACAGAGAGATCCTTTGAGGTGGAAGATTTTTCTCCACCTCCCTCCCCTGAGATGGAGGTTCTGGAGGAGGGTTCGGTGGCGGACGCTAGCGGTCCTGAGCCGTATCGCTTCGAGCCGCGAGCTCCAGCGAGGCCCCATACGGTGCTGCGGAGGCTGCCACCGAACCCTCGCTGGGGTATATATATTACACGTTATTCAGTATTTGCTCTTATCTAAGAGACCCATCAGCAATATGTGTGTATATATATATATATTTATGTGTGTGTGTATATATATATATATATATATATATATTTATGTGTGTGTGTATATATATATATATATATATATATATATATATATATACATACACACACACACACATATATATATATATATATGTGTGTGTGTGTGTATGTATATA
>SSNP01000097.1:1516167-1548674 GCA_006937955.1 Pachypanchax playfairii
TTTCCAGAACTTTTCTCTATAAATCCAGCCTTCTCCACATCACCTTTCTACTCTACGTCTGTAAACACAGCTGGACGAGCTCACTAACGTGTTACGTCAGGTGCTACTGAGAGAAAAAAAAACAAAAAACACAGCCGACAGTGGAGACGGCCCAGGACCAGGTAGCAGCGTAGGTTACGTGATCAACACAGAAACATGACTAAACACCGGCCCGCAAAAAAGAAAAGAAAAAGGGAGGGAGGGAGGGAGCGATCACCGGACCACCAGGAATTGTCCCGGTCCTCCCGATTAGCCACTCCGGGCCTGAAACCAGCACCCCGGTATAAAATATCAACACAAAGTGGATAGTGGATATAACATGCCTGTACCTTTGTAGCTCAGTGTCATAACGCCCAGACTCGTTCATATTGTAATTTAGCATTTGCATGACTGAAATACTAGATACTATTCAAAGCTGACAGAACAAGGTAATATACGAGTGTCACACACTGCTATTATCACTGCTGTAATCAACCTTGGTAAAACGTAATTCTTAGCTGTTTTTAGCTCCATATTTTGCTCACTCACCTCAGACTGGTGCCTTAAATCCTCGTTGGCGGGGCAGCAGTGTCGGTGTACTTTAGCTCTGCCGTGTAAAAGCAACGGGACAGTCTCCCTCTTCAGAACCAGCTTCTTCACAAAGCCTCGTTCATGCTCCAGCAAGTTGGTGAAGGAATCGCGGGTAAAATGTTGTCTGCAAACTCCGGCATATAATTTTCTACACTAAATATTGGAACTAAAATCTAAGTTAATAACGCTAACTAAATGCTGTGCTATCAAATCGCTAACCTGAAAATCGAAGACGTTTGCAGTTCTCTCTATTCAAACTCCAGCTCGATACGAGGCGTGTCTACGGCTGAGCCGCTTTTATACTCGGCAGCGGCAGAGCTGCCACGTCACAAAATCTTAAGAACCTCAGAGCTAATCAGTAAACTGGATTCGAAATTCGAATGCAGTACACTGTTTAACCTTAGGAGGGAGCTACACAGACGTTTTTTGGCTTAAAGTTAAGATTTTAACAAATATGCACTAAAATATCAAAATAATGCCTGGGACATGTAGTTAAGACTACTAGACACCCGTTTAGACAGTTTATCAGCAAAAAAAAGTTGATTTGGGGGTTAGTTGCTCTTTAAGGGCTATACATCAGATTTTAACAAACGCCATGGCAACGGGTGTCTGCAGCAAAACACATCGATGTGTTTGTTGTTTTGAACTTTCTGATGCAGATGTTTCAGTTTCTCATGATCATATTCCAGTTTAACAGACACATTTTTATTGAAACTCTGACGTTACCATCTGGCTTTTGTACATAGTCTCAGATTTAGAAAAATGATGTTCCTGTTGTGGAAACAGTGAATAAATAATATGATACAAATTAGGGCCCTGGCCCAATACCCGCACTTGTACCCTTGCGAACTTCAAATGCGCGTTCCCAATGAGGGGCGCAAGTGCGTAGGGTGTCCCGATTCTCCAGAGTAGGGAGTCGTGCCCTTGGCACCGCCCCTTTCGAACGCTTGATCCGCACTTCGCCAAAGTCCACATCAGTGCAGACTTCAGCGAAGGGTATTTCCCAGAATGCATTGCTGCTTGTGAATTTTGACGGAAGAAGAAGAAGAAGGTGGAGAAATGGCTGAACCATCTGGACCAAAAAAACGTTTTCTCAAGTGTAGAATCCAAATAGTCAACATTTTATTTTATTGTCTAGATGTGTAATTACAATCGACTGAAACAGCGACCGGTACTGCCATTTTGGTTGTCATGGAGAAAGAACGCTGTGGCACGTAGTGCTCACTGTCCCAATACTGCTAATATGTGCACACTTGTTCATGACGCACTTCGAACCCTCATGTGAACTTCTGCTAAGTGCACTTCGTGGAAGATCGTAGGGTGCAGTGCGGGTATTGGGACAGGGCCCTTATTCATCTTCATGTGTGTCTTCTCTCCTGTTTCAGCTCTGAGGATTACCCAGAAATCCAGAGGCTGTTTCCCTACGCTGACATCCAGTACATTCCCGACGCCAGCCATTGGATCCACGCTGACAAACCCTTAGATTTCATCAGCTCCATCAGCTCCTTCCTTCAGTCTTAGCTGCCTCCAGCCCGCACCTCAAAACTTTTTAACGCTCCGCTAAACGTCCCCCTCGATGAAACCCGAAGGTGAGCGGCTTCAGCTCACGCGAGGGGCGGGGCTCATTAATGATGCTTACACTTGCCAACTAGACCAAACTCCCTCCTCAGCTGTATTTACTGATACATTTTAACATCTTGGGTTAGTTTAGTAAAAGTCACTGTTTAACTTGTTTAGTTTTATTAGATTTGTTCATTTTTAGGTGTTTCTGTTACTTTTCTTATGTTTAAATATGGACAACATAGAATATCTCTAGTTTAACACAACGGTTCCTGTTTTTGGAGGTGACATACTAATCCAAAGAAACTCTCATTTGCACTGCGTTGTTTTTAAGTTCAAATATTTAGGTCAGTCTAAAAGAAAACCAGCTGTAGGTCGTTGTGGGATGGGTAAGTTGTGACCATGCACGGAACTTTTGATGTAAAAATAGAGGAATGTGTAAAACTTGAGTCAGGAAGTGGGAGTTCTGCACAGTACTGTAGGTTTGTTGTGGATATTTCTGTGGTTTCTTCAGTATTTTGTTTTTTTTCCTCCCTGCGAGTATCTGCTGTGTGTTGAGACGAGTGCTGCTTGTGTTTTTATGCCAACACAATCCTCCGAAACCAAGCCGAATCTTTTCAAAGCAGTATTAACTCTTCTCTAAATACCCCGGGTCACAATAGATAATTATTATATAAAGTTTTTTTGTGTCTGGCATCGAGCTGTGGTGATGTTGTTGTTGTGTCTTTGTACTTGTTTAGTCCTTTTAGTGTTTTACCAGTTTACTCACTTATCTTTACAAACAAGGCACAAGGCTTATATGATACAAATATATGCTACCAAACGCAGAGAAGTATCTCATTGTAATAGTGCTCATAGAATTTTAGTTGCCATGATGGTTGAAAAGTTGGGTCCAGTAATAAAACTGCCAATTGTTAAAAATAAAATAATAAATAAAAGCAGGGTATTACTCATTTCAATGTGCCTCTTTAACTGAGAGCTACTTTTCCTTTTCAGTCAAATTTATTCTATAATAATGATCTATAGATTGTATATTGGCAGCTGGGTTGCCAGTTCTGTGTGAACGAACAGCCGATGCACAAAATGTTTACTACAATAAATGTTTGATGTAGATGCAAAGTTAAAAAAAAAAAAAAAGCTGAAATAATTGGAGTGATGCTTTTTATTATTTTCCTAAATCTCGTCCTGCAGGACAGAGCTGTCTCACAGCGCGTTATTCGTTGATTGTTCAGTGGGTTGAAGGTAGTGCTGACATTGGAATGCAGGTCGCGTTTGCTGAAGTGTTGCAGCGAAACTCTTGAGCGAGTGATAAAGAGTTGTTTGAAGACTGTAGTGACGTGTTGAGGATTGTAAACTCTGACACTATGAGCATGCCTTTTCTCTTTAGCATCAGATGTTACCTTTCTGTGCTATCTCAGTTTGTTCATCATGTTGCCACATTGGTGGTTCAAAATGAAATATATATATAAATATATAAATATATATAAATTGTAAATGTTTGCAATATGCATATAAAAGTGGATTATATATTGTTGGAGATATTATACAATAAAAGGTCTAAAATCTGTGAAAATGTTTGATTTTCTCTTGTCACAAAGTGTTCTGTGAAGGTTCTGGCTCCTGTTCTGTAAAACAGGATCAGTGATTCAGACGGGGAACTTTAAGTTGAGTTTGGGAATTTTAGGATTGTGAAGGTGGTTCACTTAACGACCAGTTTTTTTCTGTTTCTCTCTGAGTTCAGCTGTTAATGTTCGACTCCCTGAACAGCATCTTTATGAGACATCTGATGATTCTGCAGCTGAAACTCAAGCTGAGCACTTCCTGCTGATTTTAAAAAGTTTAATTCTTTTTCTTTATTTAGCAAACCTCAATTTAAAGAAGTCTGTGAGCAGAAGACATGTCTAATAAATGGACACAGAAGGAGGAAATATGAAGCTGAAACAAAACGAGTGCCCCCTAGTGGTTGGTTCCAGTGCAAGTTTTAAGTCCCGCCCCCTCCATGTAAATAAATATTACTGAAAAATAAAATCAAGATGTTTCCAGGTAGCGATTTTTAGCTCTTACTTTACTGCTGTATGTTCAGATATTCATTTTCTAGCACATTTAACAGTGATTACATATTTGATGCTTAAACATCAGTCCATCAGTCTTAATGTGGGATTAATTTATGATTTATGATAGCGATTTGAGAATTTATCTCTCACAAAAAAAATAACAAAATAAATGATACACTTGATGTATCAGCGTCGGAATTAAACTGGACTCCAAACAGTCCGCCTCCTTATATTGTTTCCTTCTCTTTGATTTCTTGCTTGTATGTTCTCTCAATGTAAGTCGCTTTGGATAAAAGCGTCTGCTAAATGATAGTAGTAGTAGTAGTAAACATAGTGATTATGTGCAGGTGAGTAGGCGGGACTTTTAACCCCACATGTCTACTGCACTGGTTTCAACACATCAGATATTTGGTGAAACTGTCCAGCGGTGGAAGGAAGTGGAGACGCGTCGTCCATCTTGATAGGTATTTATGATCTGTGCATTCATGTTTATTCTCATGGCAATCATAGAAAACATTTGAGTGATGGATAATCCTGGGTTAACTGTAACGCAAAATTACTGAGGCTGGAAGATAGAAATGGATTTAAAATAATCCCACTGACTATTTTTATCCTTTGGAATTACAGTTGAGAAAAAAATGAAGTTTAAAGGTTCTGTATCCTGCTGTTTTACAGCTTTCAACATCTGGGATAGACACATATATGATAAAATGTTACCGTTGGTGTTATATAGTATTAATTTGTCCTGAAATGTGACTTCTATCTTGGAGTTATTCTTCAACCAGGAAGTAAAACTCTCGTTTTCACTACAATCCCACCTCCCTGTGAGAACGGCCCATTCCAGGACATGGCTTCGAGCCCCGGCCTGGGTAACAGCCACGCCCCCAAAACTTTGTAAACAATTCAATAATGATGGAGGAATGTAGCGTAGAGCCTTACCATCTTGACCTGGAGTCCAACAGTGAATTTTAAGTGAAAGCTTCATAAATGGCTAACACACGTCATCATTAGCATGTAGCTAGCATTTTGATTTACTTACTGCTCTGGTCGCTCCATAAGGCCTCCTTATTGTTGGAATTGCGCCAGCTGCAAGAGTTACTCTCTCCGACAGTCTGCTATGGTACTGGATGAGGTTCTAGAAGCAGCCATTGGTGAAATGATGGTCACATACACTCACCGGCCACTTTATTAGGTACACCTGTCCAACTGCTCGTTAACACAATTTCTAATCAGCCAATCACATGGCGGCAACTCAGTGCATTTAGGCTTGTACACATGGTCAAGACAATCTCCTGCAGTTCAAACCGAGCATCAGTATGGGGAAGAAAGGTGATTTGAGTGACTTTGAACGTGGCATGGTTGTTGGTGCCAGAATGGCTGGTCTGAGTATTTCAGAAACTGCTGATCTACTGGGATTTTCACGCACAACCATCTCTAGGGTTTACAGAGAATGGTCCCAAAAAGAAAAAATATCCAGTGAGCGGCAGTTCTGTGGGCCGAAATGCCTTGTTGATGCCAGAGGTCAGAGGAGAATGGCCAGACTGGTTCGAGCTGATAGAAAGGCAACAGTGACTCAAATAACCACTCGTTACAACCGAGGTAGGCAGAAGAGCATCTCTGAACGCACAGTATGTCGAACTTTGAGGCAGATGGGCTACAGCAGCAGAAGACCACGCCGGGTGCCACTCCTTTCAGCTAAGAACAGGAAACTGAGGCTACAATTTGCACAAGCTCATCGAAATTGGACAATAGAAGATTGGAAAAACGTTGCCTGGTCTGATGAGTCTCGATTTCTGCTGCGACATTCGGATGGTAGGGTCAGAATTTGGCGTCAACAACATGAAAGCATGGATCCATCCTGCCTTGTATCAACGGTTCAGGCTGGTGGTGGTGGTGTAATGGTGTGGGGAATATTTTCTTGGCACTCTTTGGGCCCCTTGGTACCAATTGAGCATCGTTACAACGCCACAGCCTACCTGAGTATTGTTGCTGACCATGTCCATCCCTTTATGACCACAATGTACCCAACTTCTGATGGCTACTTTCAGCAGGATAATGCGCCATGTCATAAAGCTGGAATCATCTCGGACTGGTTTCTTGAACATGACAATGAGTTCACTGTACTCAAATGGCCTCCACAGTCACCAGATCTCAATCCAATAGAGCATCTTTGGGATGTGGTGGAACGGGAGATTCGCATCATGGATGTGCAGCCGACAAATCTGCGCCAACTGTGTGATGCCATCATGTCAATATGGACCAAACTCTCTGAGGAATGCTTCCAGCACCTTGTTGAGTCTATGCCACGAAGAATTGAGGCAGTTCTGAAGGCAAAAGGGGGTCCAACCCGTTACTAGCAGGGTGTACCTAATAAAGTGGCCGGTGAGTGTATAAAAATGCTGTAGCTGGTTAGACGCGGTATTCCAGAGAGAAACTCCAGCCATTTCTGGCGATTGGGTTGTTCTTTAGGAAGGATGAATAAAGACATTTTTAGAAAGTAAAATACTACAAACGGTGGTGCTTAGTGTCTTGCTTTCAGACTCTCACAGCTCGGGGTGTGTTCAGTCTGCAGGGGCAGCACGGACAGACCGGGCACTTCTTGGTGTAACATTGTTACATCACTATGTTACAGTCAGTCCTTTACCATGAGAGAGTGGAGCAGCTGCTCAAAGCACACCATCGGTGGGGGTAGGCGGGGGGGTGTTAATAAGTATGTTAAGTATTGTTAATAAGTATCACAACATGGTTAAAAGCTCCAAAAAGTTGATTTTACATGATACAGGACCTTTAAACTGTCAGCTGCTGCAGATTTATTTACACAACAGTCAAAAAGTTTGACTATAAATCATTTTATTCATGAATTACTCGGCTCGTTCACTTTCAGTAATATTTTGTACATAATTGACAGAATCCAAATATTTCCCGAGAAAATATTTAAATCAAATTCTTTTATACACGTAGAAAAAATGTTCTTGCTTTTAAGAGTCTTGATTTTGTCTTTTTGCCCCTAAAAAAAAATCTCAGTTACATCATCCATGTTGTTTAAAGTGACACTAGTGCGTCCTTCACTGGAAAATATATGAAACATGCCACTTCACGTAAATACAGAAGTGTGACTGTGGACCACGTGTCTGCTGATTAAATAAAATATTATGTTTGTGTTCTGAAGCTTTTAACCCAGAACGTCTGTGTTGCCTGGTGACCGGCGCATGTCTGTTTCTGACCGGAGAGCGTTTTTAGGAAGTCCGTGTTAGAATAATATCCTCAGTGTAAAGTTTCAGTCCAGTGACACGACCTGGAAGCCGTCGTCATCTCTCCTGCACTCTGACTCCTGCTCAGCTTCCTCCTGACACCCGACTCGACTGCTCCGGTTCTTCTTTAGCTTCATCTTCCAGGTGCCTTTGAAGCTGGTAGGAGGCGTGGTGGGCGTCGGAGAGGTCGAACTCGCAGATCCTGTTATGAAAATTTGGTTGGAGTTGGTGGTAGGGGGAGTTGGCTGAGGCAGAGGGAAGTTACTGGGTCTCTGGATGGGTGCTTTGTTAGTCCTCCTCAGGATTCCCATGCGAGATGGTTTCTTCTGGGCCTGTTCTGCCAGCTGCTGAGCCTTCACCTGCTGCTGGAGGAGCCGCTGGAAATCCTCCTAAAGAGACAAGATCATAAAATAAACCCCCGAAATAAAGGAGACAGAACAGGTGTCGCAGGTTAAAGAGCTCTAGTAAAATAAATAATAATAAACAGTTTGTAAAGCAGCAGGTGTTGACACATCTCCCTCCAGCCACAAGGCTGAAGTTAGCTTCCGATTCCAGCTTCTGATTTGGGAAACGGCTGAAGGGCAATTACACCAAAGTTGACCATCTTTAAACGGCTCTATCTCACAAACTACAATACATAAACACTTAAACCTGGACTGGATTATTCTGCACTAGAACAGGTAATAAAGAAAAATTAAACAGTTGGATGAAATGGTATTAAATGACTAAATAAGTTGGTTCTAATTGATCTGCTACTAGTGTAGAACAACCTAGTCCAGGTTTAAAGTGTCTATCTATTGTAGTTTTTGATCTGTAGCTGTTTTAATGTGGTCCAGATGCAGAAAAAGAATAAAATCTGCTTTTATTTGAGTTTCACAAATCACAGATGTGGTTTTAATTGTTCTGCTACTAGTGCA
Source organism: Pachypanchax playfairii (assembly GCA_006937955.1). Lineage (NCBI taxonomy): Eukaryota > Metazoa > Chordata > Actinopteri > Cyprinodontiformes > Aplocheilidae > Pachypanchax > Pachypanchax playfairii. Next base: position 1,524,559 of record SSNP01000097.1, read on the forward strand.
GAATAACCCAGTCCAGGTTTGAAGTGTCTATGTATTGTAGTTTGTGAGATAGAGCCGTTTAAAGATGGTCAAATTTAGTGTAATTGCCCTTTAGCCGTTTCCCAAATTGGAAGCTAACTTCAGCCTCGTCCTCCAGCAGGTGTTTTATCACAAAAATCTTTAAGAGCGACAGCAGCACGTTGACACTGTAAAGAAGTTGAGTTGCTAAACTGGTTTGCCTGCAGTCCAGATGTGTGATACGCCGAGAACATTATGAAACAGAAATCTAAAAGTATTTGCTCTGAGGATTAAACAAGTGTTGAAAAAGGGAAGGAATGAGAAGTTTTAACAAATTTCTCTTTGTTTTATACGTTTTTGTACAAGTTTCAACCCGGAGTTTTCATTTCAAATTTGTTATTTATTTTTTGTGCTTCAACTTTTTCTCAGATACAAAATAAATAAGAGAAAAAAAATGACATAGTTTTGGTTTCAAACATCAAGGAATTTAATTAAAATCTTAAATAATTCATAGATTGTCTAATTATTATTATCATTATTACTGAGGTTTAGGAGAAACCCCCCAAAAACTTTTAAAAAATACATAAATTTAATCTTTTATAACTGATTTAATGTGGCTGAATTTGAACAGCTTTAGTCTGTTTCTTCATCTCGTTACATGTTCACATCTGTATTTCATGATAATTGCGTGTGCGTATACGTGTGCTGTACTTTTCGAGACTGATCTGGCCGAGTCCCACTTATTTCACTCAGAATGACGCTCTGCTTGTTTATCCACTTTGGGCGTGTTTGTTTGGAGAACACGCCCTTTTGTCAGTATCCGTTAAACATTGAACTCGACTCGGCTTTTACCTTCCAGGCCTCGAGCTCCAGCGAGAGCTCCAGCCGTTTCTGTGCAGCCTCCAGCAGCTGGTTGTTCAGCGTCATCATCTCCGTCTTGCTGCGCAGCACCTCGTCCTCCATCGCCTTCTTCCTGAACAGAAACAGTGACTCATTCCTTCAAATAGATTAAAGACTTTCAGCTTCCTCTTTTTTTTTTTTCCTCCAATAAATCCTGATTCATCGGTTATTTGTGTGACAGTGTGTGAACTCACTTCTCTATAGCCTCGTCTCTGTCTCTCAGTGCCTGTTGTAGAATAGCACTGTCATCTGCTCCAGGTCCATCAGATTTAGAGTCCTGAACGAACCAGAAACAGTTAAAGAACGTTAGTTCAGCTCAGGATTCAAATTAGAAACTAAATATTGAGGAACAAATCAGGACTTTGTCTAAAAAACCGAGTAGCAGCCAAAAAAACAGCTGATACTTTCACCTGGAAACTTGTAAAGCCACATAGCTAAACTCCGCCCCCCAAGTGATGGTATTAAGAGTCCATTGTTCAAGAAAAACACAGACGATGTTTAATCAGGAAGTCACAGATGCTTTTCTCATTCAAACAAAACAAACCTCAAGGAATTTTAAAACTTCATCTACTTATTAACTAGGATGAACATTTTTTGATTCCCTGCCAGAAAAAAAAATGCATCAAAGATTCTTTATCTTCTAAGAGTGAAAGCTTTAAATAATGAAAGCCTGTGAATTTAATCAAACAGTTTCTGTTTATCTTCATGTGTCGGTCTATAAGTAAATGTGTTAAATTCCTTGTGTTTGTCTGTACTTCTCTCCCAGCTTCCTGTTTGCACTTCCATCAGTGTTTTCAGTGAAAGTATAGATGCAAAGTTTAAGAATAAAAACCTGTTAGGTAAATAATTCTCAGCTGATTGTTTTCACTTGTAAAAGCAAAGCAAACTCTCCTGTGACTGACGCGCCCACTAGAGTCATGTGACACCAGGACTTCAGGGGGAAGTGAAGCGTGAGGAGCTCAGTGGGGGTGTTCTGACCTGTTTGGTGTGGCTGATTGCCAGTTTGCGAGCCACATTCTGCAGCTGGTCCAGAGCGTCATCCAGACGCTTTTTTCCATTAGTGATCTCCGGCTGGCTGGAGTCCGGCTCCACCAGCGGGCTCAGCAGCCTCAGAACCGACAGAACCTCCTCTGTGACCTGCCATAGACACTGATTGTTATTATGAGCTCTGCAGATGCGTGTTGTGTCCTGACGCGGCGTGCGGTCCTTACAGTCTCTCTGCGCTGACTCCAGCCCAGTCCATCTCTGCCCTCCTGCAGTTTGTCCACTTGAGCCTTCAGCCTGATGCTGCGTCTCCGAGACAGCTCCACTTCTCTGCGCACTTCCTTAAGCTAAGAATAACAGAAACATTAAACAAACACGTCCATTTTTTTTTTACACAAATAATCAACTTCGTGACACTTTAACACAGTGTAAACACAAACTGCTTATCTAGATTCTTGAGTGAAACTGGATAAAAACGGAACCGATCCGTCAGATCCACCAGTGTTACACAATATAAGTATCAAAATGTTTCCTACCAGTTCTGTTTTCATCAAGTCGCCTCAAACAACAAATCCAGCTGTCGTTAATAGAAGGACATAAAACATCCCATGCAGAGGTTTTACTGCAGCCTGACGTCAGAGCAACGTTTCAAAATGTAGTGGAGCAACTTCTGAGAAAAAAACTTTCATTTCTGATCTTTTTATGTGTTTGTGTGACGCTGAAGTCTGCCCCCCTCCTAGTTTTACAAGTCTGACAAGGTTGCCTTCAACATTTTTTAACTCTTGCACTGATAAACGACTCCCCTAAGGTCGATCTGTTAAAAACAAAAGAACCTGTTGTCCTTACCGTGTCTGACACGTGTCCCAGAGTCCTGCGTCTGGATAGAGGCCTGCCGCTTTTAATCAGGTCTGGTAAGGTTCTGTCGTAGAACCTCTGGAAGGAGACCTCACCTTCACCTGCACCAGACTTAGAAGAGTCTCTCAGTCCCTCTGAAGCCAGCTCACCTGAGCTGTCTGTCTCCTCAGACTGAGTGGTGCTGCTGTTGTCATTGTTCAGATCCTCATATACCTCCTTCAAACTCAGATCACCGATATGGAACGTGTCGTCAAAGAATATGAGATCAGCTGAGTGGTCTTCTTCTCCTCCTAACTCATCTTGATCTTCATTGCTTTTAGTTTCGTCTGGGTCTTCTGGTTCCGTCATGGAGAGCTTGTGCTCCGGTTCTGTCTGCAGCGTGGTCGGTCTGTAAGACGTGTATCTGCTCCTGAGCGAGTCTTCCGCTCTGCTCAGAGAGGAGTAGAGCTGCTCGCTGGTCGAGACCCGAGGTCTCAGCTTCTCGTTGACAACTGAGAAAGGTTGAGAGTAATCCATGATCCGCTGGAGAGAAGAAGTATCAGTCACACCATCTGAAGAGACTGTGAGGTGTAAACACACACACAATAAAACAACAAGAGGAGGAGGAGGAACGCAGTGAGAATGTCACAGAACAGGTTTTACCTGAAGCGTGTGCGTCCTCACAGGCATGACATGATGTGATGTCACTGGAGGCTGTGGCTTCACGGCTTTCCTCCCCTTCGGTTGCTACACAAACACATGACGTGCAAAAATACCAGAGCAGCGCTGAGACAAAAGGGGCGAGGTCTTCTGATTCTCTTAGAAATATTTCAACCTGGCAGAAGATACAAAACTGCTTGTCGAACAATTAACGTAGAGATAATACAAGAATCTGTGTCGTATGTTTTACTCATTTTAACCCACATTTATGTTAGTCATCAGTTTATTTTTGGTACTGAAAGACTTTTAGGGAAATCCTGCTGCATGAGGGGGTTTTTGGTGACAAACCTACATACAAGAAATGAAGTCAGATTTTAAAAAAGTATAGAAATAATAAATATAAATCATTTTTCTTTCAATTAAAAAGAATAAAATATTTTGTTTTTAAACATGAACAGATTTTTTTCCTAATTTTTAGAGGCAAATTCAAGCGTTTCACCTGTAAAACAGTCCATTTCTGCACCGATATCTACAAAAACAAACATTTTATTCTAATTAGGTCAAATCTAAGATGAAACTAGCCAATCAGATGTTTTGTTGTGTTTTAACAGACCTGATTTTATTTTGGTTTATAGTAAATTTATGATCAACAGTTTTGAATTTTTCTTAAGAGCAATTTACACGCGTCACCCTGTTTCAAAATCTGGGCCCCCACCTGGTCCCCCCCCCCAACAAAGATTTTCTAGACACGCCTGCAAAATGTTTTGAAATAAGTTGGACGCATGCAGTTTCTTTTTTACTGTTTTGTACATTTTACAAGTTGTAAAACAAAAACAAAGTTGTGTTTTTTTTCAGCAGTCTTCAACGCTTTTTGTCAGTAAATGTCCTCGTAAATCAAAAACACACACCCGTGATAAACCGCACACGTTGTAAAATAATCACCACCAGCTATTTATCATGTTTTATAGCATCAGAAGGCTACAAATCCTTCAAAATAATGGTTCATGAATTAAAACTCAAACTGAAATCATGCTGTGTTCATTAATAATAAATTTTTTTTTTTAGCTTTCCTAATGAAAAAGGAACACCTGCTTCTTTAATATAAAAAACATTTATTACAATATTTGCTCTTAGAGAGAAAAGCCACAATGTTTTCACATAAAAACAGATAATGCGCCTGTGCAGACGCTGCAGATCGGTTTCAGACAGGAACTGTGGAGGTGTTCACACATGCATCATTTTTAAATGTGTTTTTGCAGAACTCATAAACCACCAGGTCGTACCGAAATAAGCGTCACAAACCTCGTACTTTTACCACACTGGCTTGATACTGAATCAGAACTGTAGTCTAGAATGAGTCTCACAGTTTGAATCCAATAAACTCACAGTAAGACAGAAAGTAAACAGGAGCCCGAGGACGGGATTAGAGACGCTGTGACAAAACTCTCAGTGATTTGCTCCACTGTCACGCAACTCATCTCAATAAGAAAAGAAAAGTGAGTGTGTAGAAGGAAGACTCTTCATGCAAAGCGAGTCCTCATTCTGTTGTTGAGTGAAGTTTTTCAACACTTACACTCACAAACATGGGATTTTTTTCTCACGGTCTTACATAAAAGCTCATTTATTTGTAGAATATTTGTTTATTTTCTATTGTCTCAATAGAATTCTTTAACAAAAGAGAGTTCTTCACAGGAAAAATAGAATTAGTTCAGCTTTGATTGTAGATTCAGTCTTCTCTAAGTGTTTCCATGGAAACTCACTGGACTTTCTCCAAGAACTGGATAAAGAAGCTCAGCTGATCAGTACCCCCCCCCCTTCCCATCCCTCTTTTGATTACACCTTTTAATTTATTTGTTCCCTCAATCTTCATCACCGTAAATATAAACAGATAAATCCCTGCAGTAAAAACTGCTGCTATAGTTCGGTTTTATCTTGTTTCTTGGCGGGTTTCTGTTCGGGGCTGGCAGCACACCTGAACCCCAGGTTATCAGAGGCCGAGTCGGGGGTGTTGCCCATCCTGCAGGACACGGAATCACAACCGTCAGTCAGTCACAACATCTGGACAAGAGATCTGAGTCTGAAAACAACTTCACCTGGTTGTAACTCGAGCTTTGTGATTGGCTGAACCATCCACCGTGTCGATCCAGGAGGCGCCGCGCAGCACGTACGTCGACTGCGCTGCAGGGAAACGTGTGGACGTCCACTCCCACGTGTTTCCCATCATGTCATACAGTCCTGCAGAGAGAAGGATCGACTCTCAGAGCTGTTACAGACTGAATAATATACATTTGTTTTAGGTTTAAGTAGTTTCTTCTTTGTTCAGTCCTAGCTGAGGCGCAGTTACCATAGCTGTTCTGAGGAGGAAACGCAGCGACAGGAGAGGTGCCGTGGTATCCGTCTTCTGCAGAGTCCACATCTGGAAACTTTCCCTAAAACAGAGAAAACACAAGAAAACATGAAGAATACTGTTAATCAGTTCTATTCCTAAGTTATAGATTCATTTCTTATATTTATTCTTTTATTTTAACACGTAGGAATTTGTCGTAAATTCTAAACTCCTGGTTTTGCGGAACAAGACTAACCTGCCACAGGTTGGTTCTGTTGGGCTGAAATTTGTTCCCCCATGGATAAATCCGACCTGATGAGATACAGAAGAGGAAAAAATTATTTTCTTTATTAAAGACAGTGTCATTTATTCATCCCTTTATAATTTACTGTCTCAAATCCAAATTATTAGGAAGTGGAAAACTATTGAAATGAAACGACAGTCGGTTTCATCACCTTGTTTACGTTGTTTAATAGATTTGGACAGATTCTGCTGAATCAGTAGATAGTTTTGTCGTACCTTGCAGCCCTCCACGTGCAGCCCACTCCCACTCCTCCTCTGTGGGTAACCTGCTGCCTCTCCACCTGCAGAAAGCCTGAGCATCATTCCAGCTCACCTGAACCACCGGAAAGTCCAGACGCTCCCGGATGCCAGAATCCGGTCCTGCAGGCTGAACAGTGGGAGGATTCAGAGGCTGAACTGTTTGGTGAAATACTGCGGATTGTTTTGAACTCACACCTGTCTCCAAAACGCTCGCTCTACAGGCAGCCACCAAGGAGCAGACTGGATGTACACATGACAGAATCAATAACAAATGTAACTTTAACTTGTAATCTATTGTTATTGGGTTTGTTTTGAACTCACATTACCTCGATTCTTTGACTAACTTTGCTCTTCATTTCATCTGCAACAAAGTCTTGAAAAACAAAACTCCATCCAAACGTCTCTGCTTCAGTTTTATACTTCTCTGCTCTCACAAAGTTTCTGTTGTGAATGAAAACAAACTCTCATTCTTCTGTGTATCAGACACATAAATGTCTGGATTTAAGGTGAATCACCTGAAATCTGCATTCGTCACGGGGTATTTGTCAATGTTGAAGGGTTGAACCTCCACCTCCCTGATGTGGGACTCTCCGTCCCTCCCGTCGGCTGCACCGGTTCCCATCAACATCCTCCCTCCGGGGATGGTCACCATCTCCCCAGCAGCTGTCAGAATCAAACTAGTTTTATCACAAAATAATACTGAGTTATTTATTTATTTTTTCAAAATAAAAGCGCGTCTTACCTGCTACTGACTGTAAAATAACAGCAAACATCCGGAACAGAGTTTCAACGTTCATTGTTGCTAAACTTTCTGAAGCTATTATCGTCTTCAAATTATAATAAACTATAAATGTAAAAGATAAACATTTGACTCTTCTCGATGGAAGAGTTCTAATTCAGATTTTTATTGTTTAACATTTGATCGTTTCCAGCGTTGATGCAGTCACGGAAGCTTGTTCTACCTTGAATAGGTTCCGTGTTAAAAGGTTCCGCTTTAAGTCCAACACTGTGACGTTAATCAAAAATACATTTGACTTAAGCTTTTTGTAGTAATTATTTTAAATCAGGCAGATGAGTTTCAGTATCTTGGTGTTCTGGCAGGATGGAAATGGACTGACAGGTTGGGGCTTCGTCATTCAAACTCAAACATAATTATGCTTTAATGTTTAGAAAAAGAAATCCATCAAGAAACACTCAAAAAGATAAAAACTGTTAGTAAAAATCACAAATGGATTCATTTTAAGCTGCATTGTTTCTAAAAAAAAAATGTATTAAGTTTTAAAATGATAAATCTGTTTTGTCAAGAGAATTTTCATGAATTAGAACAATCTGATCTGTTAGGATAAGATTTCTTTGGACTGTCTTTATGTTGACCAAGTAAAAGCAACAGATCCTGTAAGATAGCAGAGCGCCACCTAGTGACAGATAAAATCTAGTGTTGGCAGTCTGTTCCAGCATCCTGTTGGTTCTCACCAGCTCTAATGCAGTAAGTTTAACAGATGTGGATGATTTTAGACCCTGGATCAGAGCTGAAGAACCCTCGTAGATGTTTAAAATGAGTCGAGTTTCCTTAACTAACATAAACTCTAATGATTTAAAACAATCTCAGCAGGGTTTGTTTCATTGACACTGAGAAAAAAAAAACTTATTTTGAACCAATAATCTACTGATTATTTGCTCTTATAGGACTAAACAGCTTTTTCAATCCACTCTGAATAAAAACAACCAATATTTTGGGAAGCCAAGAAAATCTTTAATGAGTAGAAACAAAACTGCATGGCAGAGGTCAGTGCTTTGAAAAAAATCTCATAAATAAACCAATCATGTGTTTGAAAATCATTTAGTGAGACTGAAATTCCTGAAGAAAACAATAAAACACGACCAGGTGAATGAACTTCAGACTGATGCTGTGATGGGCGTTTGCTCAAGAGACTGATCATCAACTGGGATTCTTCAGCGTGCCGGGAACCGGATCATACTGACTGGACTGGACTGTCGGGTAAAAACTATCCCTGCGAGTACGACAACAGCTGCTCTCTCTCTACATGACCTTTAACCTTTCAGAGAAGACATTCCAGCTCGCATGATCTCATCTACCAACAAGATGTTGCTGGCAATCACCGTGCTGTAAATACAAATTAAAATAATTAAAAACACATTTTCAAGACTTAAAATATTTAGTGATTAAATGAGTTGGAGGTGCATCTCACCATGAATGGAGGAGCTGCTTCTTCACGCTGTAATTATCCCAAACTCCTGCTTCACTTGCGACCATCGGTTCACCTGAAAAATATTGTTCAGGATTTTAGTCATTTAGTTTCAGTTCAGTGCAGCAGTCTGGAGTTTGTTTTTACTTAAAATAAAAGCCCTTGACTGACTGCTGTGGTTCTGACCTGTGCTGAGGTCGACGCCGACTAGCTGACCAGACTCTTTGTACTCTGTCTGCAGCTTCAGCAGAGTCTCCTGCGGGTCATAGCCAGAGTTCTGGGCCAAAACCTACAAATAAAAACAGAAAAGATGTTTATACAGTGTGAATAGATACATCTGATTCAGCAGTTTGTGTTTGTTGAGAACATTTCAAAAGAACAAACTTCTAACGCTTCACCTTGGGGATGACGAGAAGAGCATCTGCAAAGGCCTGGACTCCCAGCTGGGCTCTGCCTTTCACATTGGGCTTGTGTTTTACCAGAGCATCGGCCACAGCAACCTCAAACGCACCTGCGCCGGGCACAACGCTGCCTACAGACAGAAAACAACCAAACTGGAATCATCCTCTCTGATTTAACACGATCATTAAAGAGTTTGTTCTGATCAACTGAATACATGTAGAAGAGACTAAACTCTCCTAATGCAGAGGAAAAGACCAGAGTTACTGTAGCACAGACACGAGACCAGAGGGAGCCACGTTAGCATCCCTGGGTGTTCGCTGTGCAAATACAAGCTAACAGTTTCAGTCAAACAGCGACATGGAAAATTAAAAATCAACTAAAAGTTCAACAAAATCCGTCAATAGAAGCTGAGAATAAATAAAGTTTATTAAAAATGACCCGTCACATTTTCTGAGTGTGCCGTACCGTCTTCGATAGCGTTCTTTACGGCCCGCAGACCGTCTCTAACAGCGTCTTTGATCTGTGTGAGGGTGTGTTTGTTGGGGCCCTTCACCAGCAGGGTCACTGAGCGAGGGTTCACACACTTCTCAACAAACGTGTACTTCTCCTCTCCCTGCAAGCAGAACAACAAAACCATCTGTATCTGTCTGAAATGTCAAAAACAGGCAATAAAATCAGGAGAAATACTCACCAGTGTGTGTTCATAAACCAGCCCAGCGTTTCCCAAACACTCAGGTGTGAGGTCATCAACAGAGTTCATGGCGATGCCACCACAAGCGAGGGTCAACCTGCCAGAACAAAACGTTTTACGCCACATTCAGACCGTTTCTGTCTCAAACCAGAGCAGCTAGGAGGATTCTGGAGCTCAACTCTCACCTCCACAGAGGTTTTCTATAATTTATATTTTTTATCTGTTAACGGGTTAATTTTGAAAGACATTTTCAGGATATTGGAAATAATATAAGAACCAATCGATTAAGTTCTGGAAGGGATCAGGAAAACTGCCTTTTTGGAAATGTTTTCCCATCTATATTAATATTTTATTAATAAGTAATCAATCAATTTATTAATTACTGTAACGAGCCACCTGAAATAGGTTTGAATGCCTAGAATAGTTTCTAGTCCATCCTAAAATAAGAGATTAACACTAGCTAGGTTTACATGGGCACATTTAATCGTAATAAACGTCCAATCGGATAAAAAAGACATCATGTAAACATGTCAATCAGAATGTTTTGATCCGATGCAGCCTGATCAGAATGAAATTTACTTCCGATCGAGAGGGGTGGTTTTGTCCGATCTTCATTCGGATAGACGTGCATGTATACACCCATTCGGAAAGAAAGGGTGAAAAGAGCCCACTGCGCATGCGTACAACTTCAGCGTGACATCTTTCCGCTTTCGCAGACTCAAGTAGAAAACATAGCGGGAAGTAAACAGAAGTGGTCTGCTGGTGCAGTCATCCTGTCATCCTGCTCTCCTCTCCTGTGGCGGAGGAGCAGTAGTAATATGTATTCTGCCTCTAGCTTGATTAATGCGACCAGTAAAAACCCAAACATAAAGGTAATCACCCGCAGAAGGTTCATATTGGGGAAAACGTGAGTCAGCTCGAGCACACGATGGGGCGGAAAAGACGTGCAGAAAGGTCGGAGTTTATTTACTTTTTTTCTTCCCCCGGAAAGACAACTCGCTGTGCGCATGCTCAACTCATTTAACCTGATCGAGTGCTTGGTGCATGTGTACTCATGTCATGATCAGATCATTTCAGTTAGTGTCCATGTAAACAGGGATTTGGGAATTCCGATCGAGCAAGATTTTAATCAGATTGGGGAAATTTGGCGCATGTAAACGTAGCTACTGTGGTCCCTAAACTCTTATCGTCTAGAAGTCTCCTGACTTACACAGATGGGAAAAACTAAGATAAAAAAATAAAAACTGGGAGTGTAAATACAATTTAATTACAGAATAAACATCTCATTCTGTAAGTTGTACTTCTTCCTCACCTCTCCATATTCCTCCTCTTCGCTCTGCGCAGAGCAACGATGCCTTCTTTGGCTAGAGCATCCAGAGAGAACGGATCGATACCCTGAGAATAAACAGAACGTCTCTTTACAAACGTCGCTTTAATTGATAATGTTCACTTTTTTACTTGATATAAAATGTTGGATTTAAGGATTTAAAGGCTGTTCAGATCAGATGAATACATGTAGGGGAGGAGCAGGCTCTCCTAATGCAGAGGTACAGATCAGAGTTACTGTAGCACAGATACAGGAGACCAGGAAGAGCCACGTTAGCATCCCTGGGTGTTCACTGTGCTCGTGTGAGCATTTCATTGTAGGCATGTGTTCAGTTTTAGCAGATTAAATTATAAACTGCATGAATTGCAGCTAGTCACAAGTCCTTTTCAGGCATACCTTCTGGTTAATGACAACAAAACCCTTTTCGTTGTTGGGGCAGACTTTCTTCTTCAAGGCAATGATCTTCTGCACACGATCCTCAATGAACTTCCTCTCTGCAGCCACAAGTTTCTCCCTCTCCCCAGCGCTCTTGTAGAAGAAGCCAGAGGTGACCTCCGTCTTTTCGTACTCCAGCGACACGTTGCAGGTCAGCACGTAAGCATCCTCCACCCTCTTCTTCATGTCTGGGTGACGTGCACCGTGATCCAACACCAGACCTCTGATCAGCCTGAAGACAGAATCAGTGTTCAGACTTCTCATTAAATCTCTCTTGTTTAGTGTGTTTATTAAAACTCACTGTGTGTCGCTGTCGGTCTTGTGCTTCATTTCCATAATTTCCACCATGTACAAGTCGATGGGTTCGTTGGGTTTGGAGATGGCGAGCACAGCATCGACAACCGCCTGCAGACAGAAAACCATCACTGATCATCACTTTGATTTCAGACGTAGAAACTAAACTTAGCACTAGGGATTTTATTTCATCTAGAAGTAAATCTGTGCACAAATATACTTTTACACGTGGATTTTCACAGACATTTAAGAAGCTATAAAGATCAACAAATACTAATTTTTGAAAAAATCTGTCCCAATGAGTGATGAAAACTGATTAATTGTGGTGAAGTTAATTTAGTTTAATTATGTTTTTGATCTTCTTATGTGATAAAGTCACAAACTTTAGGCACTCTTGGTTTTTTTCCACCAATTTCCCCCTTTTCCTTCCATCACACCTTAAACAGAGTCAACCTGATGTCCAACAGTAATACATGTCACCATTAAACCAACCATCACTGAGCAGTGAGCATCATATCTAATTGTTTTGCCCATACATGTCAACTCTACCGATTTTCCCGAGAAACTCCCAGATTTCAGTGCCCCTCCAGAAAATCTCCCGGAGCCAACTTTCTCCCGAATTTCTCCCAGTTTCCGCCCGTCTATTTATAGCGATAACACCTGAAGGACCGTCTTACAAGTACAGATTAAATGCTGAAAACGGTCACACATCACCGCAAACGCGACTATCAAACCCCTGCTGCGCCACAACTCACAACTGCCAACCCCCCCACCATGTACCTCAACCACGGTCTCCCTATTTCTGAGTTCTCAAGGTTGACACGTATGGTTTTGCCTCAAGGATTTTTGTAATGAGTGATTTGAGTGGATTGTTTCAGCCATCTGCTGATGTTTTAGCTCAACTAGAAGGTTTCAAACTACCACACTCAGAGACCGACTATTTAAGCAGATGTTGTTTAACTTTAAGTGACTTCTTTATGTTCCACCTCAAGCATCAACACAAATCTACAGAAGCACAAAGTCTTCGCTGAAACAGATGCAGCTTTGTGTTAGATCTACTTCAATTCAAACAGTTACCAGGAGGTTTTAGCTTATAACAACCTATGAAAATATATAATGAAAAATAAGTGATGAGGGTTAGTTGCCTAGATACAATCAGAGTGACTGTATTTGTTGATAATGGAAATATCAATAAATAAATGACTAATCTCAACATACAGGTCTTTTTCTAACTCTCATACCTCAGTGAGCAGATCCGCCAGCTCCGTGTGGACCTTAGTTCTGAGGGAAGTGCGAGCAACATTAATGAGTGTCTCTCTGTCCATCTCCTGGGTCACCTTCACCTCCTCAAGAACAGCCAAAGCCTTTTCTTTCGCTGCCTCAAAACCCTCAGCAATTATTCTTGGATGAAGACCCTGCACAAAAAAAAAACGTTAATGATGACAAGTGACCAGAAAAATGTTTCAGCCATTTAAAACATCTAAAAAGTCTTGCCCATAAAAATAAAATTAGAGCTTCAAAGAAATGACCTCGCAAATGGTGCAAAGCAAGCCTGCGACTTCACGCTCTTACCTCAGAGACGTAGAGGTCGGCTTGCTTCAGCAGTTCACCGATGATGAGGACGTTAGACGTTGTTCCATCTCCTGTGATGTCATCTTGTGCCGTGGCAACCTTAGCAATCAGTGATGCTGTCGGGTGTTGAATTTGCTTTAAAAATAAAAAGCAAAAGATTAATTAAGAGCCATTGCTAATAAATAGTTTTCAGAATTATTATCTGACAAATATTTTTTGCTGCATTGTCTGATTATTATTTAGTTACTTAAACCTAAATAAAAAAACATCCAAATGCTTTATAAATTTCACTTCGCTAGTAATGAATTTGATCCAGTTACTTTGAGAATAACAAACACACACACTGGTTAGGGGTGTGGTCCCCTGAAACAATGAATTTCAGATGATGGCTAAAAACTGTGGTTTCGTTTATCCACCTACATCAGGTCAGACACCTAGTAAATGACATTATCTCACCATTTCATGTAACAAAACGTTGCCATCTTTGGTCAGTTTTATGTCTCCTGCCCCAGACACCAGCCTGCAGGTTCACACAGCAAAATATGGATTAATAACACAAACAATGAATAACTACAGCCTTCTACCAGTGAGTATGTTCTGCATCTTTAAGGGAACTTTTTAAAGTGATATTTTCCTGACAATCCATAAACCTTAAGTCTACGTGTGCACATTCGGCTCACTTCTTTGCATTGAGGCAAAATGTGTTTGATTTCCTGATTCAACGACTTGTATTTTCATTCCGACTAGAGATACATGCAACAAATCCATTCAGTTCAGATCAGAAATATCCGGTTGACATAAACTTCGTGAGAATCGGTGCCCCACAATTTTTCAGCCCAAGCTTAATTTACTAATCGGCTGATGCTAACGTTAGCTTGTGATAGAGAAGTAGATGAACGGATGATGACGATGACTGGGCAGGAGGAAACCGCTATCCGGCTAATAAGCAAAGGCCTCGGTCGGAATCACCATAAATCTAACTTTATACTATTTTAAATACATGAGAGGGTTATGAGGAAACAGACTGGTGAATTGGCAGCTCATCGGTAGAAAGCAGCTAATGTTAGCTACTTAGCAGTGAGTTAGCATAACGCGCGTGCTGCACAAAGAGCTCCATCCGTACTCACATTTTCATGGTCCCTTTCGGTCCCAAATTGCTCCTTAGCACGTCCTGAAGCCCTCGAGCGGCGCTGATGTTGACGGCCAGGGCAGCCTGTGCTCTGGCCACCTCTGCTTTTGGGTTCAATGCTTTTATGGCAGCCATTGCCAAGCAGCACAACCAGCGGAGTAAAGTTAAAAAGTCTCGCCGGCAGAGAGTTAGCAGTGCTCGTGCTCGGATAGCTTGAGAAAGGAGAGCGTGCTTCCAGAAGGCTCTAACACGTGTTCTTGTGCTGCTTTCAAGTAACCAGGGGAGACTGGGATATTTCGTTTTCGATGCATTTTCGTCTAGTCACCTGTTATGTAGCTGTCCCAAACCTAAAATAAATAATTTTACACGGAAGACTTTAAACATTTTAAATGTATGAGTGGATAATCTTACGAACTTCTTGACAATACCAATACATGCAGTGCTTTACTCTTTTCATACATAACTTACCTCACATACCTTTTTAAGACATAAAAACGATAAATAAATACTCGTATCAACAATTAAAATTCTCTATGAACATTTAGCATGGACATAAGTACGCAAACACAAGTTTCTTCCCTAACTCCGTTTTCTTAAAATGAGATTTCCAACACTCATTAAAGGCACCATAAGACACACCCGACAACCCGCCGTTTGGTCAACCTGACGTCACATCTGAGTGTGATTGACGCACAAGCGACATAAAAATTGAAACCACTTAAAAAAATCTAAATTAAGATATAAAAACAAGATAAAACGTGTTTTTGTATTAATCAGAAATTTAATTTAGTATGTACAACTAAAATTCTTACAGCACTGCATTTTATTGTAACACAACTCCTCTCCCATTCTCTGATCAGCAATAGATAACACTTCACTCATTTACAGGTGCAGAACTGACCACATCTCAAACTCATAGAAATAAACCTGCCCTGTTTACCCACAGCCAGCCTTTCTTCATAAAATACAATTAATAAAATCAGTGAAAGAACCCAACAGATTTGAACTGATATCGGTAGATGTTCACTGGTTTTGTATGTGCATGTTGATTTGCTAAAGTCAAACACGTCTTACAATCATTTTTAATCACCTTGCTCCTCAACTTCACATACAATAGCCAGAAAGAATCTGTGATGTGGTCGGTTAAAGGAGAAAATTAGGCAAAAAATGTCATTCATGTGTTCTGCTGGAACAAAATAAGTCAGTCTTCTTCAAACTGTTTGGTATGTTTGTTACTTCATATTGTGAGAATCTTCATATTATCTGACTGCCATTAATCCTTTGATCCAGACATATGATTTTGAAGCGAATCCCAGCTACACATCCCAATCAGGATGGAAGCTTTGTAAACATAAGACTTTTCTTTTTTAAGGAAACAATGTGGAAATAAAGTGAAGACTGTTTCTCTTGATGAAAAAACATCAAACGTAGCAGTATTCTTGTTACTGCCAATGAAGTTTTAGCTCTGGCTGAAATCCTTCTTGACATAAGATTAGGGAAGGATTCAGATTTTTTGCAGAGCTGCAAAATACAATTGAATTTTCTTTTTTAATCGTATGTAACAGAACCACAGCAGAAGGAGGAGAAGATTTGTGACTGTCTACACACACATTACAGATTAGAAACAAATCAAATTCTACAGATATTCACTTGGACCTGATTTTCTAAAGAAAAAGGTCAGAAAAAGTAAATAAAGCAAAAAAAAAAAAAAACATCTTTGTGTTATGTTGAATATCCCGGCAGTACACAGTCTGATGGTTGATTCCACACAGGTTCATGTAGTTGTAGCAGTGGCTGCTGGGAGATTTTCCTGCTGTCTGTCTTTACTTTAAGGGCGAACTCTTCATGGGGATCATTATTCTGGATTCCATGTGCTGAATAAGTGGAACTGTGGGATTAAAAGAGTTTTAGCATTTTTTACAAGAACATTTTCATCTCATTTGATTCATGTGACATAAAACTGTTGAGTGTTTTTATTGAAGCTGCGATTAAATCTAATGTTTACAAAACCATAATACAATCTAAATACTAGGAGTGAAGTATTTCTGTGCTCTAGAGGACATCAGAAAGATTTTATACACTTCAGGTTTGCAGTAAAACAGCATTTTTAATGTTCTGAGATTAGTCTATTTTCCCATCATAATTAATCAATTAGTTAAACAGTTGCCAATAATATTTATCTTTAAAGAATCCCATTTACTAATGTGTTTCAGATTCCTGACATTTTAATATGGCAAAAAAATTGCTAGATGATGAAAAAAAGTTTGAATATTTTGTGAAAGTTTTATTTTTCATGATCTTAATTACTTTGGAATGAAGTTTGTAAAATAAAAGCATTAAATAATCAACATGGTTTGATCTCACTTAAAGGTGAAAATTGATAGTAATTTTCTCAGCAGACTTAAACTCACCTGTGTAATAAACAACTTCATCCCAACCGTCACGCTGCCACGCTGCGTTTCTGATCACCTCTCTGGAGTGAAGATCTTTGTAAGCTGGTAGAAAACAGAAAGTCTGAGTGATGTTTCTTTAAAAACATGACTACAGATAGATAATGTATTTAGGAATTTCTGCTCACCCCATAAATGATGAACTTGGTACAGATCTCCGATCTGTGAGAAAAAGCCTCCCACAGCCTCGTGGTTCTGCTGACGGATCTCAATAGCTCGAGCCCTGCGAAGCAACAAAACCTTCAAACTCTAATAAAACCAACAAAAACTAATTTAAAAGCTCCAAAACTCAGATTAGAGAACCATTAATTTATATTCCCATAATTCCTTTCAGGTCACCAGTTGTGTTGCTTTTTATTTAAGTTGAAAACTGAATTAAAAGGCAAATCTCTCAAATCACAAATAACTTAATCATTGTGAAAATAGAATTTAGAAACAAATGATGATTGAAATGTTTCAATTTTATGAACCACATTTGGACAGCTTAGCGTCATCAGTGAGAGCATAAAGTCCTGCTGACCCTTTCATCTGCCAAAATCTGTGAAACCAATAAAACAGCAGTGAGAATACTTCAATATACGGCAGCTTCAATAGTAAATATTATTTTGTGTATTAACATAGTGGGAAAAATATAGCAGAAATGTTATATACTAAAAATAACAGCAAACTAATAAATTATGTAAAAACTGGATAAAATGAAAGTGGTGCACATAAAAGGGTATAATGTCAAAACAGTCCCTACAGGATTTCAAGATGTTGCGATCACAACTATCAACACAACTTTGACTAATCCTCATGAATTCTACACGTCTTGCACTTTTATCCAATCATCACAACTTTACTGCAAGTTTGACCAATTGCAATGCTCCTTCACGTTACGTGAAATCAAACGTCATGTTGTACACTTCCTGTTTCTGTTGGTAAACATCTGGTTAACATAATAACTCGTGTGAGATGGTGCGAAAGAGAAATATGTCGCATTTTCTAACAAAAATCACTGCCAAGGACCGTGCTCTACAGTTTCCTCATGCTCTACATTTTTCCACCACAAAACACTGACGAAGATCCTCAGAATCTCGAGAGCAAAGCAGACTTTATTTTTACCTGCATCATATCATTTTATGTCTGGGCGCAGGTTTAAATCCAAACATACACAATGTGGAGGTTGAAGTATTTGCTGCAACACTGTGAATTGGAAGTTTAGCATTTGCACATTTTAAAAGGTGCAGTATGTAAGAATTTTCCAGTGAAATACTCACAACAGTCTAATGTCCCACTGATGTTGAAAATAAAGTCACATTATAACAGATGTTGATCTCAGCCGGCTGGGTGGTCGCTAGTTTCTGTCATTTTTAAAAAGCTAGCCCAGACCGTAATCATTATTTACACGTTCAGACTTCCTGGTTCCATAACGAATCACATCTGAGTCTGCAAGGCTGCCAAGTCTTCAACACAAGCAGCTGGAATTCAACAACGACCAGCAGCAAAAAGTAAGAAACCCCCACATCCTTCCAACTGAGCAGCCGAGCTGCAGGTGATGGGGCGTTCAAACGCACTTAGGAAAACTCAACACTGAACAAATAGACCTTCAGACATTCCCAAAAATTGAACAAATACAAGAGAAACAAAACGAGAATCAACATCAGAACTGGCAACTCAACAGAAAAATCAGGGAGGGGAGGGGGTGAGTGGCTGAGAGCGGGCAGAGCTTTTTCTACATGAGCTGCAGGATTTGACAACAAGGTCTAATTCTTACATACTGTACCTTTAAGTTATCACATATTTTTTTTATTGATGAAAATACCACCTAAAAAACTACTTTTGTTATCTGAACCCTTTATATTAGAATATTAGTTTACTGCAGGCATTTATTCTCTAATGCAGAATTTTATTTCAATGTTTTTATTTCACAAAACGGACATTAAGTTTAATGAAACTGTTCAACATCAAAAGTAGGTTTATAGCATTGAGAAATAGTTTTATTTTGAAATTTTATTTTTCAGAGTCTGAAAATAACAAGTTAATTGTTTTTGCTTCCCAAAGTTCCGTGAAGTTGGAATATTTTCTTTTTGTGTTCAAACATTAAGGTACTTGAAGATGGTCTGCTGAATAGTCAGTGTACGTTTCCTCTGTTTGTATTGAAATAAAAGTGTTAGAATTTCAGAAATTAAACATTTCTAATGGATTTTTATAGAATTATCAGGTGCCTTGGTAATAAAAAAGAAGACACATTTTTTAAAAAGCGTTGCAATTTTTGTTGCAACTTTTACTAAAAACTAACGCAAAATCAGGCATTTTAGGCTGCAACAAACAAAAAAATGTGCAGCAAAATCCTGGAGGGACTGATATAAACATCCTTCACATGAACTGTAGAATATTTGGTTTGAGTGACCTCTGACCCTTTTGAGATTCTTGACTTATAATTAATCTGATCTGAAGAAAGAATCTGTTTCTTACCAGTAATTTCCCCATTCGATCATCGTTCCAGGCTGAAATTAGAACATGAAGAGTTGAAAAAATGGACACGAATATTCTTTAAACAAGCTGAATGTAGTGAACCCTGTCAGAGGAGATAATCACCCTGAGCTGGTATGATCGGAGCTCGTAGATGTTGGGTCCTGGACGAGGGACGGGTTCATTCCAGAAGCTGAACTCCAAGAGCAGCTGGTTCCTACGAGACAGCAGCATCTTCCCCCTCTCTGTCCGGTACTCCATAAACTCCTACAGAAAGAAAAAAAAACACATCTGAGTGAATTTCAGCACCGCTCATATAATAAACATCCATTTTATTTAGATTAATGAGCATTTCTAAACATGAAAATCCCTGTGCTGTGTGGAAACAGCTGTTATATGTTTTAGAGCTGTTTTGTTGAAATTATTCTCTTTTGATAATTTTTGTGTCTAAAATTCAAAAATTCTAAAGAAGAATAAAAAAAAAAAGAAAAAACTCAAACTTTTTATAAATCTGAGATTTTATAAACATTTATACCTGTAACAACATATAAAGTTTAAATTTTAAAGTAAGCGGTCCTGTTATTACTTATCAAACCCACTGTGAACAACTAGAATCCTGTAAATAGGCCTTAAAATGATGTCAAGGTAAAGAGACAGCTGATTACATAAGAGTCTGGGGTCTAATCGAAGGGGTGAACTGGCAGAAATCAGGTCAAAAAGTCACGAGCTGCCAGAGAGTTGAACTAATCCGAGCCCCTGTTACCTTATTCTGCCTGAGTTTGTTCATGACTTCGGTGAGAGCCGGGTATCCTCCCCGATATCTCCATAGGTGAACTAGAATAGAAGGAGCAGAAGAGCCAGAAATAATGCAGCTCCTGAATATGTGGTTTTTCTTTTGGGCCAGATATTCCTTCACATCAAAATCTGTCTTTAAATTGACTAAAATATTAGAAAATGTGACTTTCTCCCACAGAATTTAGTGTTCTAGTAAAAAGAAAAATGTTCAAACATCCTGCAGAACAATCTGTAACTTGCTAAAGGGTTTAAAAGTTAGAATTAAAATAAAACCCACAACAATGTAGAGAAATGCAACAATATCCATCTTTTATTACATTTTATTCAGTGACCCTATTAACATATATTTCAACATATTATAACAAAACCTTTCAAAACAATAACATTAACAGTCAGATCTAAACATGTTTGGTTAACTACATAGCAGGATTGACTGCATCCGCAAGGAATTAATAAGACAAGTAATTTAAAAACTTTGTAAACTTTAGAATTTTCTTATTTCCCACTGGGCAAGACTTGACACAAAATCCATTAAAATAATGTTGATTTCAAATCAAGTTTTATTTAATCTTAAAAGAAATACATGCTACATGAGCTGGGATAAAATAACTACTCTCCTTAAAATAGTCTTAGAGTGTATTCTGCAGCCAGTCACTAGGGGGCGCTTGTTGTTTAAACCTTAAAGGAGAACGCCCGTTTTTTGCAATTGAGGCCTTATTTATTCTGTGAGATGAGTTTTACTCGTCATCAGTGGTACTTTTTTGCGATTCGGATTCGTCTCGGAGATTTTTGATTCACACGGCAAACACCTAAACGCCAATAAACGAGAGTCGGTTGGGCCTGCGTTCGCCGACCCTAAATCGGTTTAAAACCAGTTCAAATCCGTTATTTTTTTAATCTGGCCATTTAGATACTCTATTGTTTATTCCGTTCCAGTGCCATCTTGAATCCTGCGCTCACAGAAATTATATTTTTTACAGTGACGGGAGAGTGACGTCATCTCTCCGCGCGCCCATTCTATTGGTGCAGTGGCTTAGCTTCCTAAAAAATATCATTTCTATGAGCGCAGGAAGTTTCAGATTATAAATATATATATAAAACTGCATTTCTAATTTCATTGGGATTTCCAATGTCTTTAATAAACAGGTTTATCTGTTGTTGTTATCTATATATATCAGTTTTACTTTCCATCAGAGACATCTTACCTGCCTGATCCTGCTCTCCGTACCAGGTGTTCCAGGTGCCCACAAGCTCACAAGGATACTCAGGACTGGCGTGTATGGAAGGCAACACGGCCTCACTGGGGACAAAACAAACATGTAAACAATACAATCTGCAACCTGAGTCACCACATGAAATCTGAAAGAGATGAATAATAAAACAGGAGTTTCTTACCAGAGTTCATTATAAGCATCAAGGCACTCTGGTTTGACATTGTGAACTGTAAAAAACAAAATAAACAGACCAAATTTGAACTGATTTTCTGGGATCATTGACAATAAGAATAAGCACAGCAAGTCCTGAACATTACATACACTGTATTTTGTACAGATTGTTGTCCTCTTTCTTGGCGAGCAGGTGAGAGTGAGCGTCTTTTCTGGGGTCAACTTTTCTAACAAAAAGAGATTTGAGCCCTGAGAGGCTCCTGTGGAGACATTTTGAAAAAGAAGTTGGATACATCCAGGATTTCTTCTGCTACACAGTTACAAGTAAACACCCCTCCACAGATAAAAACTTGCCTTAAACATGTGCATTTTAAAACTTACAAAGACTTTCACCTGTTACCTTTAACATAATTACTTTTAACTTTTCTTAATGCTACATTAGACTCTCCTGTTAGTCTGTGTTATTATTATTATATGTAGCCTAATGTATATGTATACAATAGAATACGTGTGTTAAATAATGTAGTGTGGGTTATACCTGTTCAATTTTAAATAAAAATTCAATACAAATAATAAAATTTGAAGGCAAGTTTGCAGAAATATTTCTGAAACTGACATTTTCAGTATTGTCAGTTTTTACTCTGAAACTAATCTGATTAGTAAACAAACACTTTCAGGCGATGTTTACAGGTAAACACGAAATAATTTCAGGTACTTAACGATGTCTTGTTGTGTCTTTTAATACAGACATACGCTTTACAAAATGTATATTTTTATGTTAGAAATGGACAGATTTGTTTTGTTTTAAACGTGCTCAATAAACACGCAAAACAAGTTCTGCTGTACAGCAGCACTATGACCTTGAAGTTAAATCAGTTTAGACAGACTCGGTTCAGATTTACTGTCTGCTGACACAGTTTGTAATAAACTGCAAAGTAAAATATGCAACTTTAACTTTCGATTTAGAAGGTTTTGCTATATTATTGTAAAATGTTACGCGGAAAGTTAGCAAGTTTGCAGCTACGATGCTAATGCTAACGTTGCAACGTCAGTACGTAAACGACCACGGCGGCGTTAGCTTAGCCACATAGCATCTAAAAGTTTGCCCTTATAATACAACTTAAAAGTCTTTGAGCTAAAGTCAGCAGTCACAGATATGGTCTGTTAAACTCTAACCTGGCGGTACCGGTGATCGGTCCGTTCGCCTGAAGTCCGGTTTTCGTCCTGTGAAGGCCTCTGCCTACAGTTTGAAGGACTCGGCTCGCCATGTTTTCCCTGAAAGCAGTTTGTAATTGGTGGTTGGTTAAGAAGTCTAGCCGCTGACCACAGATCAGCTGACACAGTAACCCCTGTGAGCAGCACGCAGCCCGGGCTGATCACAGTGCAGCTGGCAAGGTAACCCCGGTGAGCAGTGTGCAGCCCGGGCAGATCACAGAGCAACTGGCACGGTAACCCAGACGAACAGCCTGGTAAACTGGTTCTTTTCATTAAAGTTTTAATAAACACAAACATCCAGTTTAACCCAATGCATGGTGGTTTTAAATGTTATAAATTAGGTTCATGAAGTTATTTATATTTTTAACCAAGATAGCTGTTGTAACTTTTTATTAATCTCTAAAGCACTGATCCAGATTTAAATCTGCACCAAATGCCAAATTGGAACACTGTTCTTTCCACATTCTAATACATCAATAAAGTCCAGAACATGTAAATGTTTACAATTTATTAGCATGAATGATTCTTCCATATAGAATTTGTAAAATCTGAACAAAATTTTTGAATAACTTGTGATATTTTGTATGTTTCTGAATGAGACAATTCATTTCCATTGTTAGTTTATTACAAACTACTCAGAATTGAGTCTAAATGAAAACTACCCAAGTGGGTAACATGTAAATTACATTTTGGGTATTTTCCACACACATTGTAACACTTAACACCAGAAACAAAAATATTAGACACTGTGACAGTTTTTTGTCATAAAGTGGGAGTTTGTGCTGATGAGGATTCAGCTCCACCAGAGGCAGCTGAGATGTTAAGTTCCTGAAGTTTTTCTGATATTGTGGTCTCTTCAAGCTGAAGATCAGACAGAGGCTCCAAAAACTCAGTTCCTGCAACCCTCTTTCCTGTCAGTGGATCCACCACCCGACCAACTTTATACACTATCTCAGCCAGTTCATGCTTCACGTGTTTGGATCTGGGCTCAGGCAGAGCCTTGAGGAGGACGATATCTCCCACAGTGCACTCTCGCAAAGCATCATGGGCAAAGTAGGTCTTTCTCTTGTTGTAGTACTATAGAGAAGAAAATATGTTAGATAAACTGAAACAAAAATAACACATCAGATACAATCTTCTGTCAGCTGATGTTAAAGACATGTAGAAGAGAAACATTTCAGCAGGATTAAGTGGGATTTCACTAACATGTCATTTACACATTTATACAGCAGAGCAACAAGTTGTGTTAAATTACTCTAATTTAAATTGGAACTGAATAGTGCAAGTGTTTGTCTTCAACCTCATGTCCTCCTTCACTACATCCATACGTCTCCAGGGGTGTGTCCAATTAAACCAACCACCCCAGATGTCACCCCATAGGATGACGTCTTCACGATGAAGCTCAGATGTCCAAGAGTAAGTGAATGCAGCACCTGCTACTCTATAAGCACATCTTTAACCTTCAATCCCACTTTTAAGATTGATAGAGGCCTAAAATATATAATAATGATCCAGA
>SSNP01000097.1:1548684-1559349 GCA_006937955.1 Pachypanchax playfairii
GCCCCTGTATATCTCCTCTTTGGTCTTCCTCTAGACCAGGGGTGTCCAACTCCAGGCCTCAAGGGCCAATATCCAGCATGTTTAGATGTTTCTCTGCTTCAACACACCTGATGCAGATGAATGGGTCGTTAACAGGCTTCTGCTGGACTTGCTGAAATGTTGCAGATTGGAATCAGGTGTGTTGAAGCAGGAAAACATCGAAAACATGCAGGATAGTGGCCCTCGAGGCCTGACTTTGGGCACCCCTGCTCCAGACCTCTTGCTTGGCAGTTCCCACCTCAGCATAATTTTCCCAATAAACCCACTATCCCTCCTCTGTACATGTCCAAACCATCTCAGTCTGACTTTAATCAGATTTGTAACTTGCATCCTAGTTTATTTGGTTTTATGTCTGATTCCCTTAATGACATTTATCCAGGCTCAGGACCAAAACAAGGAAGACACCTGCTACTTGTCCCTCCCTTCAGGCTGCATTTAAAGCTGTAAGCACCATAACTGGTAATTTTAGGTGTAATTTCTTCAAGAGAAAATTAGAGCTGGTGGTTGTGAGGAAAACAAAACTACAAATACTTTATAAGCAGCATCAACCCTCAAGGTTCTACAACATACTTGATATTTAAATTTAGAGGAAACATTTTATTCTTCACACTGATTCAAAAAGATGATTCATTTTTGTACTTACTGAAAAACGTAAATCTGACCATTTAATAATATGTTGATTTTAAAACCCAGTTTCCTTAAATATATAGGTTTTGTAACATCCGTGTTACCTGTCGGCCCATAAAACACTGTTGAAAGCTTACCTTGAGCAGGTAAGGGTCCAGCACGAGCCTCGTGACTCTCACTTTGGCGGTTTTGAGCATTTTGGTTCCGATGACTCTGCCGATGATCCATTTCGCATGGACTGATGCATGTTTGACTGACATCCTGCACAGATTTACTGCAGTAAACACACAAAATACAGATTATATATTAACATCGATACTTTCAGGTAGTCATAAACGCAAATTAGGCATTGTACATGTATCTCTCAACATTTAAAAACAGCGAAATTCAAACGGTAGTTAGCTAACATTAGCTTTAACGACGCATTATTTCTTAAAACAACAGATGACAGTTCAAAAGAAGGTAGACAGTAGTAAAAGTTGTTAGGGAAAAAGAGGAGTAAAACAAAATACTCACTAAAATAAGGCTTAAGTTTAGAAGGTCAAAATATCCGAGCAGCTCTCCATGCTACTCTTGTCTTCTTCTGTGGTTTTACACCACTGACTCAGTAGCTTACCACCCTCTACCGGTAGAGAGTGAAAATGCACTGAATGGTCTTGAATGATAAAACACATCTGAAAACGCATCTCTTAAAAAAATAATGGATCTAAAAAATTTATAATAAACAATTTTCTTTCATTCTTGAAGGTCACAGACAATTTCTCATCTCTTTGTTTGATACTTTTTTTCAGAACTATCCTCAAGGTTCTTTACGAAACTATAGTTTATGGCCACAAGAGGGCAGCAGAAAAGAATATCTTGTCTAAACACAATGATAAAATATCAAAGTACAAAACAAAATATACATTACTCAAATTCCTGCTGAAAAAACAAGAATAAAAAATAAAACTCTAAATTTTAAGACATCAAATTATATTCACAGTGTGAGGTTTTCCAAAACTTTTAACCCATATGTACCTGAAAGACTCAGTGTACCTGAAGTGCACATAAGTTAAACAACCATGAAAAAATGTGATAGGTAAGCAAGATAAAATATTTTAATCATTAATTGGCCATGTAAGCTTACTTTTCTGTCCTGTCATATTTATAGTTGTTTTTTTAAGAGATAATCACAACTGTTAAATTGCACTAAAATCCATTACTTACAATAACAAGCGTGTTCAGCTCTGAAGCAACATGAAGGCACATTGTTCAGTGTTCCCACCACACTGATGATTTAAGAGATGAAACATTTGCCATAAAGGCTTTTTTAATTTAAAGAGGTACACTCTAACCTTAGCTACTAAACGCTGAAGCAAATGTCAGTTTTCCAGGTCATTTAGACAAAATATCTGATCAAACTGGAAATTTGACCTGATAATGGACGTAGATAAAAAACTTTGGATGCAAATGCTTCAGATGTTTATCAGTGTGGATGAATGTGAACAGACTAAAATGTATAAAACTGATGAGTCTTTTTGTACATGAGTATTTTGTTTAATTATGTTTAATACATTTGAATGAAACAGCAGCATTACATCTAATAATTCATCTGTTGGATTTTTCTTTCATTCAGAAATTGGCGTGAGCCTCTGTGGACCTCTGGTACAGCTGTTAGCTGATGTAAACGTCTAGAAGGTGGAGAGATTAACATTGATGTATTCATACAATGATGTTAACAGTCTTGTCCCTGAGCAGAGCTGGGCTGTGGCGTAGAACCAAGAACCGACGGACCAGTCTGGTCTTAATCAGAGCCATGTTGTAGTAAAGTACAGGGTCTTGGTCTCTGTTTACCATTTAAGGCAGTGCAGCTTTGGGTTACCTCTGCCAGAATTACCGCATTAGCCAACTTTAGTCTCCTTCATACAAGAACACTGAGACAATTCATGTCAAATCATCAGCATTCATGCTGTTTTCAGTTAAACTCGCCTGACAAACAAACCTGAAAGCCAGAACGTTCAGCCAGTCATCGGTGGAGACAGTGTGTTTCATTGTTCTCTCGATCCTACATCATATTTTCTCAGAGATGAACACATACATACAGCGTAATCAGTGTTTTATTTATACGAGCAGGCCGACACATTCGGTTTTCAGCTCTGTATCATGTGATACAACACAGAGTTCTGATAGCACGCAGTCTGTGTGTGTACACATGTATACTTTCTGTGATAAGACCCGATCAGCAGGTTTTATATTCTCAGATTGCCATGCAGGAATGGTGTCAGCCTGCAGTCTCTGCTCTGAGCTTTTAATCTCCAGATTTGACATTTTTCAGTCGACTAGACCGTTTGGATTGGAGAGTTTTTAAAGCTGAAGAACTTTAAACCTTTCATGTATGAAATCCTTAGTCAAGATTTCTGTTTTAAATGTTATTTATCATTAAACTTAATTTTTTTTAATATATACATTTCTCAATATTTACAGGTCTAACGTGTTTTGACAAAGACTTTGAAGAAACCAGCTGTTTAATAGTTGTTCACTGTGGTGACAACTACAGTATATATGGAAGGATTATTGGTCAAATTACTGTGAAGGAACAATTATTAAATGTGTTCTGTTGTTTTTAAATGTTACGTTAAATCACATTAATGAAGCATGATGCTGTGCTGTATTTTTCTAAACACATCTTTAAACTGTTTCTGCAAGAAGAAGTGGGTTAACACACCAAGCTGGGATAAGGAATCAGTTAGTCCTGTTGAAACAAACAAGGCTGATGTTTGTGTTACCTTTTCATCATGTTGACAGCAGAAGCCTGTTAATCAGACATTAATCTCAGTCCAGCATGTTAAAGCAGGGAAACATCTGAAACATGCAACACAGAGGATCCAGAAGACCAGGATCAGGAGACACGTCCTTAGGATGAGGAGGATGAATTTAAGTAATTTGATTGTCTACTCTGTAAATTTCCTTTTCATTCATTATTTATTCTCCGTATGTGAACAGTTACAGCCTTCATTAAAGTGACTGTTTTTAATCTTGAGAGTTAAAGTTAGAAGGTTTTTCATTTTACAGTTAATTATCTGTAAAGTCAATTAAAGTGTTTCTCAGTCAGACTTATATCTAATATGAATTTATCATCAGCTGATGATGAAAAGACAGATGATTGTGAAGTAAATGATGTAAATAAACTGATTTCCTGTATTCGATTTTACTGGAAAACTCCAGAAAAACTCAATAAAGTTTAACGTGACTGCTGAACATCTTGAATGTCCGTCATCAACTTTAGGTTTTGTTGCCTTGTATGAAACCCTCACAGGGAGGCGTCACTCCCAGCAGTGTTTATGGATCATTAACAAGCAGAAATTTGACAAAGCTTTGACTCACATGTACCGTGACTCCTACATCATCAGTAAGTATTTATGTCAGCTGTCACTAAGTTGATTGACAGCATGACACTCTCACAACAAATGACATCTCTGCTTTTCCTTCACACCCAGTTCTGTCATACAGACATATACAAAGGCCCGCTTACGTCTCGTGTACCACCATGAAAAAAATTATCATTTTAAATGACATGTTTATTTATTTTTTGGCAAGTGACTCTTTATTTGAGTTCTCAGTAAGTATAATTTAACTTTATACTTCAAACTCCTGAAGATATTTTGATGGGTGCCAAATTGAAACATGTACTAATAACAAAAAATTTGGGATATTCGACTTTTTGGGTGAAATTTCAGGATGAACCTAAACTGCACTATAAACTTTACAGGTGAACTTAATGTGAACTTTACACAACTTGTTCTCTAACGATGAGTTTAAGTGTTTGATCTATGAATCGATCAATAAATGTCCTGGTTCAATCAGAGCTGCTATTTAAACAGCCTCATCATGATGTTGACATGTTGACATCATGAGACCAGGAGACACCTGATGACTGATCAACAGGACATCGTCATTGTGAAGCTTCAAACAGGATGTTGTCAGATGGAACTGGCGACTGAGCTCAGAGTGTCATCAGCAGGTTGATACAGAGGGACTGAGAGAGTCACAGAAAGACAGAAGTGGACGTCCTCTGTCCATGAACAGTGTCCTGTGGAACTGGATGATGAATGTCCCTCAACTCCAGGTATATTCAAGGGAGCTGAGAAGCACCAAGTGTCACATCAGATCATTTGAAACCATTTACACCAGTGTGTTCTGTGTGCTAAACGACCTGCAGGGTACCTGAACACACCACCAGGTACCTTCTTACATTGGACAGGGAGCATTTACACTGGACGAGGGACCTAAAGACGGATGAAATTCACACTAAGCAGAAATGATCCCACCAATGATGTTGAGACATCAAGGAGACTCTATGCATCGTCCACTGATGTCACCAGATGAGCTTTCGGTGATGTCACAGAGTGGACAGGTGTGTCTCGTTAGTAAAGAACTATCCTACATTTTATGATAAACCCAAACTACCTGGATAACAGCATTAACCCAGTCATTCTGTCCCTGCATGAACAACACAGGCCTAATTTCATCTTTGTGGATGATAATGCTGCAGCTGATTGAGGTCACATCATGAGGGATGGAGAGACCTGAACTTTCTCCAGACCTGAATCCCACAGAAAACCTCCAGGATCAGCTGAGTTGCCATGTAGATTTAATAACCTGAGGGCCGCCCTTCAGGAAGAGCAGGACACCGGGCCTCAGCAGACAAAAAGTCGAACAGCACGAGACGTCGTTATCAAGCTGTAACTGATCAAGGTCACATGACACGTTATGTGTTTTGTTGTGGTTAATGTTGTTGACTTTTACATTGAGATGAGGAAATCCTCATTTTTTTATGTTTTCCATTAATTTCACCCATATCAACTTTTTTCCATAAAGTCCAGTTGCAACTTGAGAATCACAATCAAAACTTTAAACAAACCCCGATGTTTAGATGGATAAAGTTTATAAGATGTATAAAGAAAATAAAACTAGAAAAACACTCAGAGAGCGCAGACCTCTGCCAAGCGGACAGACAAACAAACTAACCTGGTGAAAACATTTACCTCCTTGGTGGAGGTAATTAAAAAAATAAAATGTTAAAGAGGCCCTTCCATTAAAAACAGTTTTTCTGAGGTTTGTGTTGAATATTTTAGCTCCACAGGTGTTCTTACCTTCATAGTGGGTGTGAATAAAGGTCAACAACTTCCCTTTCAGTTTTTATCTCTCAAACTATGCAGGTGGCGATAAAACCCGAGTTTGAACGGCCGGTACTTGTTTCGTCACAACTCCTTTGTTTGTTAGTATTCGGCAGCTCCAGCAGTTGAAACCACGCCTAGCATGCTGCTGGCTAAAAGCTGCAGCATAAGACGTTGCAAACAGGAAGAGAATATGTGTTTTGTTGCCATGCACAGCGGGGCAGGAAACAGTATACCTTGCTCTCATAGGCTAGTTTCTTAGCCAATCTGAGTCCAACAAATTTGCATAATGAATATTAATGAGTTGCAGCCCGAAAGCGGCCTAATCTTCACGCTGATAGATTGAAAGGTCTGTTAATCAGTGTTTCCTAATGGTTTTTTTTTAGATATAAAATGTTTCATATTACAGGTTAATACTTATGACCTCTTTAAAGTTGCAGCTAGGGACTCATTAGGGGTTACCATAGTGACCACACACCTGTGTCTCTTTTTTTTTTTTTAATTTCCTGTATTAATCCCTTGGGGAAATTTGTCTGCATTTGACCCATACTCACCGTAAGGTGAGGAGCAGAGGGCAGCCATATTGAACAGCGTCCGAGGGGCAGTTTCAGGGTTCAGTATCTTGCCCAAGGATACTTCAACACGTAGCCTCTTGCAGGGACACGGGATCAAACTCTGGTTTCCCAATCGGAGGGTGACCTCCTTCCCGACAGACTACGACCGCCCCGTGGCAGTGGCGGGTTCAGTATCTTACCCAAGGATACTTCGACATAGCTTGCCGGCACCGGGGACTGAACCTTCCATCTTCCGAACGAAGGGCAATTGTCCGTCCACTAGACTACGCCCGCCATCCTCCCTACCTTAATGAGATAAGTAGTAGGAATCTCAAACACCAACATGAAGACATGAAAACATCAGACTGCATGACATCATCACACTAAACTTAACATTCAATGATAAAATCTCCAAAAATTCAGCATGGACGAGGTTTTCTCACTCTTTATGAAGTCAAAGAGTAAATTTATCCAGTTTTTTTTCTAAATTATACAGTTTACAGTTAGATAAAGTCACTCCACACTACTCCTGCCCAAGTTGTGCATTTTAATATTTTTTGTTCAGGGTTTTACACAAATGGAAGAATAACAAACAAACAGTAAAAATGGTGCTTCAGTGCTTGTGGATTGACTCTCTTAATAAGTAATTCTTTCTTCCTGAGCTGAAAGATAGTCATAAAAACATCAACATTTTCTCTTAGCTCATGTTTGCACTCTTCAGCTGTCTGCATCTGGTCACGTTTAACCTCATACGAAGTGGCAGATGCGTTATTGCGCTAAAAACACCTGGTATGAGTGATGCAGAGGCAGCTGGGTCGTCTCTAGGATCATGTTCATGCTTATACGTCCTGCCACATAGACACATTAAACATTACAGTAGGTCATAGGTAACAATGTGGAATCACTTTGGTCAATGTGCTGCAAATTAAACACCCACAGTTAAGAAGGATTCGTATATTCGTCAGTGACATCATCTCATCTGTCGACCCCGCAGTGTTCGTGCTGTAAGTGAATACTTTAGACAACAGTTGTCCATCTGCAGCCTCTGAAACGCCGTCAAATCCTGCTTAAGATGTGTTTTAGTATAAAGGAGCGCAGCGCTTGTGAAGGGAGGATGTTATTCCAAAGCTATAGGATGTCAGCCGACAATGTGGTTCACATTTATAATTCAAAACTCATCGCTGCATGCTTTTTTGAAATAATTTTTTTGTCTTTTTGAGTCAGCTGTTTGATTTAGATGTTCAATCAGTTCTTTCATCTTTCTCATCTGTTTGCTTTGACTTTCTCTTTGGTTGAAGTTCAGTCTTTTGTTGCATTTCTGTTTAAATTTAAAGTGTCTAGATGTTTCTGCTTTTTCTTTAAAGAGGCCCTTCCATTAGAAACAGTTTTTCTGAGGTTTCTGTTGAATATTTTAGCTCCACAGGTGTTCTTACCTTCATAGTGAGTGTGAAAACAGGTCAACAACTTCTCTTTCAGTTTTAATCTCTCAAACTACGCAGGTGGCGATAACATCCGATTTCCCCCGAGTCTGAACGGCCTGTATCTGTTACGTCACAACTCCTTTGTTCATTAGTATTCATCAGCTCCTGCTGTTGAAACCATGCCTAGCATGCTGCTGGCTAAAAGCTGTTAGCATAAGACAGGAAGACACGACATCTGACGTTGTCATGCACAGCGGGGCAGGAAACAGTATTCTTTGCTCTGATAGGCTAGTTTGTTAGACAATCAGAGTCCAGCAAATTCGAATAATGAATATGAACGAGCTGCTGATGAAGCAGCCTGACGGAAGGAGCCGGAACCATCCAAATTTTAACGCAGACAGATTGAAAGGTCTGTTAATCAGTGTTTCCTCACGTTTTCTAGTTATTAAATGTTTCATATTACTGGTTAATACTTAAGAAATAACCACAAATTCCTGAAATGTGTATGAAATGGCCTCTTTAAAAAAAAAAAAGAGCACAAACAAGCCGAGTGAGATACTAACTGGTGCGCACGAGAAAACAACTTTCTTTTTTTCTCCAGCCATATCCCCTAAAGGACTCCATACGGGTCTGACTTACAGTTCCTTATAAAAACATTCACTCTTCCTATTGAATTTATTAAAAGGGTATTCCAAATTGTATTTAAAAAATAAGTTACATTAAAACATTTGATTCCACTGAGGCAAGGATTCGGGTTATTTTATTTTTTAGATCTAGATGGGGCTGCACGGTGGATTAGTTAGTAGCACTGTTGTTTTGCAGTGAGAAGGTCCTGGGTTCAAAAGCAGCCAGGATCTTTCTGCATGGGATTCCTCCCCGTGCATGTGTCTTTAATTTTTATTTGCCTTTTTGGATCTTTTAGCTAAAAGAAATTAGTCATGATCAGCAAAGTTAAACAAGAAGCTGAAACCAACAAAATATCTGTAAAGCTGTAAAAACCTGTAAGAAAATTCAGTTAATTCAGTCGTTGTTTTTATATATTTGTACAGCGTTGCTTCCAGAGTCAGTGGGAATCCCAGCGACTTCCACATGAATCTCTATGATTACATCAACAGAGGAAAAAAAAACATGATTAAATTAAACAGCGGAGGAGGTAGTACACACGGACGTTCCCCACAGAGCGGTGAGGTCATGTTTTTGGCTGGAAGTCTGCTGGAGATAATAGAGCTGTATCTCTGAAGACACACACACAAACCCTCCGAGGCTCCTCTCATTCTCCTGCTTTACAAATACTAGTTAAAAATGACAAATATAGAATATGTTTACAGACTGCAGGACGCTCATGAACAAAGGCTGTTTCGAGTGTGTGTGTGTGTGTGTGTGGGGGGGGGGAGACGTTTTAATAAAGGCCCAACAGCTGGGTTAGATTCGACTGAAAAAAGTGCATCTCGTGTGGTTCAGCGTGTTCTAACCAGTGTTTTCTGTATGAAAGTAGAGTTTACAGATTTCATTTCTGAATAGAATATTATTAATAGAGATGCAACAATACCACTTCTTTCAAACCGATACGATACCGATACTCGGATCGGAGTACTTGCCAATACCGAGTACCGATGCCGATACTTCTACCACACAAAAATATACAATGAACTGGAAGACAGGTTTTAATTTCTTCCATTTGTTACAACAAATGATGGTGAACTCTATGAAAAAATAAAATATTAATAACAATTACCACAAAACCAAAATTTCAAGTGAAAATTAAACATTTTCTGTGAAATCATTGCAGAGTTTCCACATTTTAAGTATCGTTTAACCAACCGATACAAGTCCATTTATTATTGGTGCATCCCTAATTATTAGCATTTATTTAAATTTATTTAAACTAAACTGAATAGAAATTATCCAGTTAGAGGAGGCAGTAGATTTGGGATGGTTTTTGACCCCCCCTCCAGATGCTTCTTCCAGTATCGCTAAGCTTAACCACATAGGTGAATGTGTGCATAATAGTAAGCATCACACCCGTGTTTTCACTCACTGAACATATTTTATTACCATCTATGATTAATGGTACAACCGAACCAACAGCTCAGATAGTCTATAAAAAGATTACAGTCATTTCATTCTGTTTTTGTCTTCGTGCGTCTAAGAAATCAGCACATAGTTTCAGCATTTAGGTCACAGATTCAGCTGCCAACACGTCTCAGCTCTGCGTTTTTATCTTGGCTGCGCGGTCGTGTATGATTCTATGTATGGTCACGAGGACGGGATTTCTCGCAGGTATTCACCACAAGCAGAGCTCATAAATCCTGCTGCCAGAGTTTGAGTGGCAGCTCAGTTCAGTCGTCTCTTTTGTTTTCTCTCTCTTTCTGCTCGGTGATTAAATTCTCCTGTTTTTGAATGTGATTCAAAAATCTTTACAGTCATGACTCTGGCATGCACGACAACACACACACACACACACACACACACACACACACACACACACACACACACACACAATAACACACACACACAAGTGTGTTTTGGTATCCTTATGGGGACCGTCCATTGACTTCCATTGATTTTAGTAACTAGATTTATACCTAACCCAAACCCTTTTACTAACCTTAACCATTACTGATCTATAACTAACCCTAAGACTAACTAAAACTCTATTCACACCATACCTATAAACCTAACCCCTAACCCTAAAAAGGGGAGTCCCCCTCATGGGGACCAGGCTTCGGTCCCCACAAGAGCCCTCGGACCCCAGAAAGATAGTAAAAGTCAGGAAACGGGTCCCCAGGAGGTCAGAAATACAAACCCACACACACACACACACACACACACACACAATAACACACACACACACACCCACACACCCCC
>SSNP01000097.1:1560208-1585735 GCA_006937955.1 Pachypanchax playfairii
CCCCCCCCCCCCCCCCCCCACACACACACACACACACACACACACACACACACACAACATGCAAAGGAAAAGTGGGTTTCCCAGTGTTTTTTTTGCTTTTATGGCTCAGACTGTCAGATGAGATCAGCATAACTGCAGCTTTGGGACATCAGAAACAGTTACGGTTCAAACGCACAAATAATCCTGTATTTTCTAAGATAACAACAGAAAACTGGTTATCACTTTGCTGTTTAGGCCAAGAAACATAAACTTACCTGCATTCATAAATCCTTTCAAAAAGGTTTTATCTAGATTAATTATTATTTCTAATTCCAGCTGAGTGGTAAATTCTTCCCACATTTAAACATATTTCACACACAAACACACGTTTTACCATCACATGCAAGTGTTTTAATTCTCTTACTGTTTTTCACCCTGATTGTAAAATGAAACATATAGACTTTGATTTGATTATGATACATTTGATCTTATATGTCTGTTTCACAGTATTTAAGATAACAATGCAGAAATCAAAACAAGCATCAGTGCCAACTAAAACGTCTTGACGTAAGTGGATATTAATGATGATTACATCGTATAGATGAGATATGCTGTAAGTCTGTGTGGCTGGGTAACATCATGTGACGGACCCACAGGCGCTGTTACCTGTCCACAGCAGCTGTGGTATTTAGCTGCCATTAATCCCAATGATAAGATGCAGGGACTTGCAGGTTACATAGTTAATACAGTCAGCAGCTCCAGTCAGAGGGTAATAAACAGTCTGTAACCCTGATGCTGTTCAGAGTCAAGCAGACTGTAATGCTTCATTTTAACTGACATGGTTGAAGTGGAGAGCAGAACCCACCACAGAGTTTCTGAGGAGTTTTCATGTCAAACTGCTGCAGGAAATGATAAGAAGGATCATGCAGGAAAATACATGTTTTCAGTTCAAGAAGTACTGACAAAGTAAATTGCATTATGTAAATTTACTTTACATAATTTTTGCTTAAACTGCTTGAAAAGTTTAGATTTAAAGTTGATTTGGATGGTGGAAACTTTTTTTAGGGACCTGCGCTGAATAGCTGTTAGCTTAGCTTCCTCACCAAAAGATTCTCCAAACTGAGATCACTCTGACTGCTGTCTATTCCAGGTAAGACACTGACTGCTCGTATGTATTCCACATAACACCACTGAAAGAAAAATGAACTAGACCAGACTTCACAATCATGACTGTTTGTCTTTGTGAAAAAGATCTCAGCAAAACAAAGATAAAAATATGATATTACAACATAAATATCTTATAGGTCAGAGCTGCTAATGTTATTGGTCTGTAGATCAGATCTGTCACCCCAAGAAAAAAAAACTTTACTGCAGTATATTGTAATAAACTGGGGGTTCAGACCATCAATAGAATTCAAAAAGGACAGAAATCGGTTTCTAATTGAATATAAAGATGCATCAGCAGCTTATTAATAAAATAAAACAGTTATGCTTCATTATAACATTTGCAAACAGCAAAGTAAAATCCCCCCTGCCCTGAAGTTCCTGCGGTTTAAACTAGAAACAACAGATTTTTACTGTTCATGGTGAATTTGGTGAAATTAGGTTTGTTACAAGAGACACATGTGCCAGATAATCATTTCAGGCTGCATGATGGATGATCTGTAAGTAACGTGATTCATATTCTTATAACCTCATTGCTGTGACTTACGTGTTCTCTGTGAAATAATCCATCAATATCTAGTGATTTAACTACATTAACACAAACATCTGACTTTTTTTATTACACAACTGATCTTTGCACAGCAGTTAAATGATTAGATTGAATATTAACAGCAGAAACATTCTCCTGATCTTACTGTGTTCTGTCCATGTCTTGTGTGATTTAGGCACTTCTTTATTATCTCTGCATGTCCATTTTGTGTTCACCTCCAGCTTGTTGCTGTCAAACCTCCATATTTACGATACACACACTTCTTTTAGTCCAAAGATTTGTTTGTTTGTTTGTTTTTGCATCAGGACATGATTTTTAAAAAATCATCTGGTTCTCATTGGGTCCTAAAATTGGATGAATCTAACCTCAGATGAACAACAGAACATGACATATTACAACACGTCATTATTTATTCAACAAAAAGTGAAGAGGCAACATATTAAAACTGAGTACATCCCATCTTGTTGAACCACAGCAACATTCATACTCATCTATAAGACAGAGGACATGCAGTAAAACCCCACAGGAGATAATCTAACTGTAAACTGGATAAACTAAATCCTGTATCAGGTTTCCGAGCACACGGTCACTCGTGTAAACAACAGATGAGTTATTGAATGGATGAGAAAATAGATTAAACTTCTGTCTAACTGGAGTTTTCTGATGACATCTGCAGGGGAATTATATGATTTATGTTTCATGATTAACTCCATCTGGCCCAGATAATTTGGTCATGACAGATTAATAATTATTCCTGCTCAGGTCAGAGACTTTCACTCACAGAGATGAACGATCTTAGACTGGTTGACGGGTTTCTTACTGTTAGAATAAGAGAACACATGCAAAATCATCATGGGATGGAATTCAAATTAGAAGTTACTCTGTGTTGATCATCATGGTTTAGGAAAGACAAGGATTGTAAAAGTGGTTTTAAAACAACCTCTCAGTGAAGAGTTTTTTTGGCTCTGTTTTCTGTCATCCACCACAGACATCCACAGCTGATTGATCATGTGATCTATCAGCTCATTCTTCCCCGTCTTTTGAAAAACTAACCGAGGTGTTCATACTGTTCCCCAAAAAAATGTAAAAACAATCCCTGAGCAAGGGGAGATAAGAATTCAGATAAAGCTCATTTCTTATTTCATTTTCTTCACAGTCAACTGCAAACTGTCGAGGTGAAACGCTGAAGTCACCATTAAGCCCAGCGTCACCTGCAAAATGTCAAGTTTCAACCTGCTTGATCAAAAAACACATTTATCTGCACAAAGAATCAACCAGTGTTGTAACATTTCAACTCAAATTACATTTTACAGTTTTTTTCTGAAGCAGCAGCTTTTTGAATATGAATATACACTCACCGGCCACTTTATTAGGTACACCTGTCCAACTGCTCGTTAACACTTAATTTCTAATCAGCCAATCACATCGCGGCAACTCAGTGCATTTAGGCTTGTACACATGGTCAAGACAATCTCCTGCAGTTCAAACCGAGCATCAGTATGGGGAAGAAAGGTGATTTGAGTGACTTTGAACGTGGCATGGTTGTTGGTGCCAGAATGGCTGGTCTGAGTATTTCAGAAACTGCTGATCTACTGGGATTTTCACGCACAACCATCTCTAGGGTTTACAGAGAATGGTCCGAAAAAGAAAAAATATCCAGTGAGCGGCAGTTCTGTGGGCGGAAATGCCTTGTTGATGCCAGAGGTCAGAGGAGAATGGCCAGACTGGTTCGAGCTGATAGAAAGGCAACAGTGACTCAAATAACCACTCGTTACAACCAAGGTAGGCAGAAGAGCATCTCTGAACGCACAGTACGTCGAACTTTGAGGCAGATGGGCTACAGCAGCAGAAGACCACGCCGGGTGCCACTCCTTTCAGCTAAGAACAGGAAACTGAGGCTACAATTTGCACAAGCTCATCGAAATTGGACAATAGAAGATTGGTAAAACGTTGCCTGGTCTGATGAGTCTCGATTTCTGCTGCGACATTCGGATGGTAGGGTCAGAATTTGGCGTCAACAACATGAAAGCATGGATCCATCCTGCCTTGTATCAACGGTTCAGGCTGGTGGTGGTGGTGTAATGGTGTGGGGAATATTTTCTTGGCACTCTTTGGGCCCCTTGGTACCAATTGAGCATCGTTACAACGCCACAGCCTACCTGAGTATTGTTGCTGACCATGTCCATCCCTTTATGACCACAATGTACCCAACTTCTGATGGCTACTTTCAGCAGGATAATGCGCCATGTCATAAAGCTGGAATCATCTCGGACTGGTTTCTTGAACATGACAATGAGTTCACTGTACTCAAATGGCCTCCACAGTCACCAGATCTCAATCCAATAGAGCATCTTTGGGATGTGGTGGAACGGGAGATTCGCATCATGGATGTGCAGCCGACAAATCTGCGCCAACTGTGTGATGCCATCATGTCAATATGGACCAAACTCTCTGAGGAATGCTTCCAGCACCTTGTTGAATCTATGCCACGAAGAATTGAGGCAGTTCTGAAGGCAAAAGGGGGTCCAACCCGTTGCTAGCATGGTGTACCTAATAAAGTGGCCGGTGAGTGTATATAAATAAATAACATCTGGGTTGAAGTGAAACTGTGACCTCACACTTCCACTTAAGTAAGTCTCCCTGACTGAAGTTCAATGAAAAACACGTGACAGTGAGAGGTGACGCTCACACAGTTCAGTAAAACATCAGGAAATTAGATCGGCTCGTTTTCCCGTCCTGTTATCCGAAATCCTATCTCTGACATCACAGGGAAATGACCTTGTGATTTATGCTGAGCTCACGGCGTCGCAGCGGAGCATGTGCGACTCTGACATTCCTGCACAATCAAAAGACTCACTCACTCACATTATCACAGTGGACACAAGACAAACACTGCTGAACCTGAATATTTGCACACTGACTCACAAAGTGCTCTGACCTCTTGGGTCGCCCATTTTTTTACAGCACAAACCACTGTCTCTCACTCTTGTTTTATCATTACTCCACGCTGATGGATGTGCCGTCTATTTATCACAGCGTCACAGTGTTTATGTAAGGTGCTGCTCTTGAATTTGTGTTGTTTCAACCTCTCTGGTTTGTGCCAAAAGATGCAGTGAGTCATGAGAAAGAGCCACGAGAAACATGCAAAAACATTCTGCATCTAATGTCACATTACTCATCTACTACATTTTAACATGAAACATGTGGTCCCACATGTGGATGTAAAAAGAAAAAAAAAAAAGGAAACTCTGCTGCAAACTACAGAAAGTGATTAAGTAGGCGTTTACTCTGTTTGTGTTAAGGATTAGCAACATGTAGGATCGCTAATAATAAACATTGTAGAACTGGAAATGAGCTTCCTTCTGTCTGTATGTTGTTTATGTCATGAGCTTCTTGTTCATGTCATGCATAATCAGTTCTTTCATCAGTAATCAGTGTGATCACACTCACCTGTGTGTCTGTGTGTCTGATTCTGCTCCTCACAGTCTCCTCCATATATTGTCAGCTAGCTGTGTTACTATGTTCCAGTGTCTTGATACCCACACCTTGTTGTCACCTTGTTGTCTCTCACTGTATTTACCTGGATTTTAAATTACCTTCTGTTTTGGACTACAGCTCTGTCTGCTTCCACGGCAGGTTTGTAAATTGATGTTCTCAACTGCACAGCTCACAAATACTGACACACATTTATGTTATCTTGGATTTTGGATTTGAATTTTGAACTAAGGAACTAATGAAAGAATGTGGATTGTTACTGGATTCTGCTTACCTGCTTTTGTCTCCCAATAGTAGGGCTGTAACAATACACTGATGTATTAATTTATCGTGATACAGGGAGCAATATTGTATCGATAATATTGATACAGTAAATGTGTTGTATTGACCATCACAAGGCGGGACAACGTGCTCTCAAACATTGTATAAAAAATGTTTTTCGCTGAAAAAAAGCCTCCGAACTGATGTGAAAGTGAATCAGCAATATATTACTGTGATGAGCAACTATTAAAAATACATCAAGCTTTATTAAATAACGCCTATTACATATTTCTAAGTAAGAATTTTATTTTGTCACCTAGTAGTTTTGCTAATAAAATACTACAAACTGATGTGAAAGTGAACGAGTGAGTTTGTTTCACCTATTGTCATAGTATCAAAACAAAATAAATATTATCCAGAGAGTTTTGTTCTGTTGAAAATGCAAAACAAAGAAAAGTTTTAGTGTATCGTATCGTGTACCGTATCATGCACAATGTATCGTGATACGTATCGTGGGATAATGTATCGTTTCAGCCCTACCCAATAGTGATGTCACAAAGTACTCCTACCTGTTTATCACTAACATACTTCCCTGTTCTCAAGGAGCTTTCTCCACCCTAACCCTAACCATGTATCACTCAGATATCAGTGTTAACGCATCTTTCTTCGTTACCACACAAGATGAACTGTGACCATCATTGCCACCATTCTACAACTGCACGCTGCACCAACTCCTGACTTTATTCTTGTGCATTCAAGTCTGGTCCAAAATGAGAACATTACTGTTTGTTTGAAAATGATCGCACATGAAATTCCTTTTTTCACTTACATAAACGAATGAGCAAATCCATGTGATGCTTGTACTGTAGCCAACATGTTCTCATTGTGATGCCCTTTTCAACAACAAGCAGTAAAACAAGAAGATCTGTGTGGAAAAACATCACACGGGACCATCAGATGTTTGTGTTATGCTAACTGAGAGCTCCATAATCTCAGTTACTGCACACTAAGAAAGTTTGATCCAAAATCAGAATAAAAATCTTAAATTGATGTATGTTAAAAGTTACAAGAGTACAGTTCACATTTACAGTCTGAGTCTGTAAAAATATATATCAGCAATATCACAGTAGAAATAAGGTTGCTTAGAATTTTATTAGAATCAAGACAAATACAAAGCCTGTCAAAAATGTTTAATACTTTTACTTATTAAAGATGTCAAGTACTGCTTATATACTACTGTGCAAAAGTCTTGAGTATCCCTTGTTTCTTTGGATTTTACATCTAGACTTTTTAAAGTGTTCTCGATCAACAATCAACAATGTCAACTTGTTTACATTAATTTTTAGATCACTAACAAATGTTTATTTTCTTGTATGTTTAGTTACCTAACTCTGACAAAATATTTGGGCATTAAAACGGCACTAAATGAACTGTTTTTGACTTCACAAAAAGTAGATAATCGAATTGAATATTTGTTTTTCATCAACTGTTTGAAATGTATTATTAACAACAAGATGACTCCCATTTACAACAAGTTTATTTAAATTGTCTTTGTTTTATTTTAACTTCAAGGCTGTTGATGCAGGTACGAGGCTTTACAAGGTACGAGACTTGTTTTTAGTGAAATGACCAGACCAGGAGATCAGAGCAACTCTGCCATGTAATGCTTGAAAAAGTTGGCATGATGCCAAAGCTAACATCTGCAAAGATGCATGCTTAGAAATAAACCAAACCATATAGAACAAATTTAAGCCATACATGAGAAAACCGAGACAGATTATAAAACATGAGAACGTTGAAAGATGCATCATGTTCAAACCTGAGCACTTAAATAAACAATTCCTCCATCAAGCCCTCACGTCTCTGCTCTTTCCTTTAAGAACACCTCGTAAAATATCATTATTACGCTACAGATTTGTTTTATTATCAGAAAACCCGGGAAACTTTCATTCTAGACATTTTTTAAAGATGACATGAACGTTTGGCTGTGGACTTTTGCACAGCTCTCACCAAGGTCTAAATAAGTTTATAGAAACTACAATCTTCACGAACACAAGCTTACACAGCCAAATGTCTTATAAAAGAGTTGGACAGCTGCACTGGTGGTGCCAACTAAAGCCAAGAGGGCCACACACGTACTAACAATAACGATTTGCTTAACAAGGAGACAAAATCACACAGATGGATGCACGATACACCTGGTTAAATCTTACTGTGCAGGGAAAGTATTCTTATTATATAGTATAATAGTATAGTATAGTATTCTTAGCAACAGCCGCTTTTTTAGAAATAGTTCAATAGAAAGGTTTGGGTCTGGGGCCCACTGAGAGTGGTTTTGGGCCCCGATCTCCCAGATGTGAATCACTGTTATATGCTTGTGTAAACTGGACTGAAGTATTGATCATAGAGAGCTTTGTGGGTGTGTGTGTGTGTTGTGTATGGTGTGTGTGATAGTTTGGGTGTGTGAGTGAGTGTATTTGTATTTATATTGTATTAGTTGTTTTTGTATTGGTATTTTGTTTTGTTTTTTGTATTCTTTTGATATATTGTACTGCTGCTTCTGTCTGTACATCCTGTTTATTTGTAATGTCTGTATTGAAGACCCTCTTGAGAACAAGATGGCACATCTCAAGGGGTTTATCCTCCTAAATTAAAATGAAATTAAATTATCACGTGTTATTAAAGAATTATATGCATATGGGGTTAATGATAAAACATCTTGCAAATGAGACCTTGTTGTACTTGCAGCTTCATTTTAGCGTCCGGTCTTTGGCCCTGATCAACCAAACCTTTAGCTTCAGACAGGTATCAGAATGTGATCGTCATCATTTCTGTCTCTGCTTTTGCTTCCCTTCTCGGCTCCGCTGCAGTAAATTAGCAGACTGGAGGGGGTGAGCAACCTCTCACTTCATAGATGTCCATATATAGACAGCAGACATTAGGTAAACGCTAGGTAGACGTTAGCTAAACTCAAAACAGGCACTTCTCAGTCAGCTGCTTTATTTGTAACACTGATACACTTCAGTGAGTTGGCATGAATAGGAGCTCTGCAGGTAGTGTGGATGGATGTGGGGGAGCGGACAGCAGGTAGACGAGGGAGACTGGGCGTGTTTGCAGTGACGATGCCTGTCAGAATGAAAATAAATCATAATATTTACACATATTACCACACTAATATTGCATTTATGCTAATAATAACATGTTAACCATGTTGAAAGGATTGCTGGCAACGGATCCTGTATTTCTATGCCCAGTTTTTGAATGTTGTAATTTCTTCTGATTCCTGCGGGACAACTGACCAAATTCAGACAACATGATGTCATGTCTGCAGGTTTCAGTGTAACCACAATAAAACAATAGCAATCAATAGAAACATTATTAACGCTGATAATCATATCACACTGTGACAAAGAAACACTAATTTGAGCGAAGCAGGTTTACTTTTCTAATTTCATTGCCAGCTGAACGGCTGCCTGAACCCAATAAACTCTATCTGTGGT
This sequence comes from Pachypanchax playfairii, assembly GCA_006937955.1. Taxonomy (NCBI): domain Eukaryota; kingdom Metazoa; phylum Chordata; class Actinopteri; order Cyprinodontiformes; family Aplocheilidae; genus Pachypanchax; species Pachypanchax playfairii. Next base: position 1,569,158 of record SSNP01000097.1, read on the forward strand.
CCATTTAGAGTTATCAGTTAACCCAACATGCAATGTTTCTGGAACGATGCAGAAGATCAGGTAGACTTACTAAAAAAAATCTAAAAAAAAGCTTGCAACAGGAAATTTTATTCAAACTGTTTTATCCTGAAATAAAAAAGTGTTTACCAATTAGCTGAATTTTGTGGTCGAGAGAAGTGAGTTAAAAATAGTAAGACATGTCTTGTTTGAATTTAATTCATTTTTGGTTATAAAGTTCATAATAAAAGTAATTTCAAGACACTTCACAGAAATATCATGTCAGTTAGTAAAAATAAAACTTTTCCTAAAGGAACCAGCAGATTGGGTTGAATCATCAGTTCGAGGTGATCCCCCATCCTGAGCAGCACGAGGTGACAGTGGAAAGAAACGACTCCCTTTTAACAGGAAGAAACTTCTAGCAGAACCAGAACCAGGATGGACGGCCTTCTGCCTCGACCCACTGAGATCTGACACAGATGGATTTGGGCCGGTCGTCATGTCTATCGAAAGATAAATGGAGACAATAACAACAACAAACATGGAGAGTAAAGACTAAAAGAGTGAAGAAATATATATGTACTTCTGCAGTCTAAGCCTATAGCTTAGGGATGAACCAGGAGGACCCAAGCTAACCCTGACTTACTGTGCAAAAAGGAAATTTTTAAGTCTATTCTTAAAACTACACAAGGTGTCTGCCTCATGGATAAAAAGTGGAAGCTGGTTCCACAGGAGAGGAGCCTGATAACTGAAAGCTCTTCCTCCCATTCTACTTTTAGAAACTCTAGGAACTACAAACAGACCTGCAGTCTGAGAGCGAAGTGCTCTGTTAGGAGCATATGGAACAATAAGATCTTTAATAAAAGCTGGAGCTTGATCGTTCAAGGCCTTATAAGTCAAAAGTAAAATTTTAAACTTTATTCTGGATTTTACAATGAAGTGATGCTAAAACAGGAGAAATATGATCTCTCCTTCTAACTCTCATCAGAACTCTGGCAGCAGTATTTTGGATCAGCTGGAGGCCTTTAACAGAACTATTAGAACATCCTGATAATAAAGAATTACAGTAATTAAGTCTAGAAGTAATAAATGCATGAACTATTGTTTCTGCATCTCTTTGATTCAAAATGCTCCTAATTTTAGCAACATTACGCAGGTGGAAGTAGGTCGTCCTGGTAACATGTTTTATATGAGAACTAAAGGACATGTCCTGGTCAAAGATAACACCCAGGTTCTTTACCTTCTTGTTGGAGGCCAAATTAATGCCATCCAACGTTGATGACTGACTACACAACTTGTTTCTAAGGTTCTCAGGCCCAAGAACCAATTAAGTTTATTAAGTTGCGGGGGCTTGTCAACAACAACAAAGTAGAAAAAGCAAAAAATTTTGCAGGAAATACTGAAAATCCAAATCGCTTCATTTATTCTGTATTCTGTAAGTGATTTTGGTCAGCCATTAAAGCCTCTCTTTTAATCTAGTTTGTGTCTGTGAACTGAAAGCTTTATTCACATAAAACCTGGTTCACACTGTTTGTCTCTATAGATTTGACTCTTTCTTCATTTGGACAGATTTTTTAGTCCTTCACAAGACCATCAGGGTCAAATGTAGAGTTTTATATTGATCTCACATGACTTCCACGCCTTCAGGTGTTGACAAGAACAACTCCACATAGGGAAAACAAAAACAAAACTCTCTGTCGTAATGACCAGGCTGAATTAATGTTCCTCTCAGTGTTTACGAATGCAGGTTTGAGTTCAATTACATCACCACAAAACCCTGTTGTGGAAAGTTGCACTCAGAATAAATAAAAGGTTTGGATTTTTCTCTGAGACTTACTGGTTTCTATGTTTGAGGCTTTTGGGAGCATGTTACTCCTCATGTCACAGTCAGTCTCAGGTTTCAGACTCGAGATTCGACTTCCACTAAGAAGAAGTTCATTCATCTTCTGAGTGTTTATCCTGCCAAATAGATTAAAAAAAGCTTAAAGCTGAGATGAAACTGTTATATGAGAGAAACAAGTGTTCATGTAGCCAGAAGCTGTGGATTTAGGGTATTTGTGTCAAATTCATCAATTTTAAGAAAATATCTAAAGTAACAGCAACAAGTTTGGTTATAAATCTGGGTAAATTATCAATGTAAAAGTCTGTTCTAAGTCTTACATGTACTAATGGCTACAACACTAAAGCACACATATGGCTCCTAGAATGTACTTTTCATTTTTCCTACAATCTTTGATTATAATTACTTCAACATTAGTTCACTGCATAACTATGTAGTTCCATCAAAGCCAAAAAAACAAAGCATACCAGCTCTGAAAATGAAGCAATAAAACCACATTTTAAGACCAATTATGGGTTCTCAGGTAGCTGAGCACCTCTTTCTTTCCCTTAAAAACACAAACTCTGTGCAGCTCATGAAAAAACACCTAAATATACAGTCTAGTCATTTAGTAAATCAGCTGTTTTAAACAAAACTCAAAGCCAAAGTGATAACATCCCAGAAACTGTTGCTCCATTTCAGACTGATGCATGAAGAATCTCACTTTAGCTTCCCAGGTGTTCAGGAATCACTGCTCACATGTCTGAAAATACATTATTTAAATCCTGATATATTTGTGCTCCCACATGGTTCATTTACAAAAACTGTACAGGATGTTTTTTTTTCTGCCTGAGACTGAACACAGCTGTCTCTGCAGGATGATTAAAGTGTTTTTCTTGTCCTTAGTCTCAGTAAGTGTTGATTATTACCATTAACTCATTTACCTCATTACCTTCTGAGAATGAAAATGTTTCAGTGATCCTGCCAGACTCAGAAACCAGCCTGAGGAAATGGGACAAAACCAACCAGTCCAAAAATGGAGAAAAACTCTCTAAGTTCTTCTGGTAGAAACTCTGATTACTTCCAGGTATCTCAAATGGTCTCTGGGACAGCTGGACACAAAGATCTAAGGACCAGAGTCCTCTTGACTGCAGACACAGTGTTTATCCAACCAGCCACCATATTTACATGTAATACCAATCTTACACTGCCATTGTGTTTACAATATATGATAAGTAATGTAAATTTATGTCATTTTTAGCCGTGCTTCACTTCTTTACTTTTTTTTTATTTCCATCATGATGTTGAATGACATGTTTCTACCATGGGTTTGTTTTGTTTGAAGATGTTTGAAGTTCATAAACCCCTTGTTTTTACCCTCTCAGCCCTCCATCCTCTCTCCTCACTCTCTTTTCTTGGCAGTGAAGCATCATAAAGTGCAGCCTAACAGTCTTTGGAGGGTTAAAACAACCCGTTTAAGTTTAACAAGGTGATCCAGTGTGATTTCTTCCTCTCTCCTCCTCTTTCCTTGTCGTTCTCTCTCCTTGCACTTCTTAGCCAACTGACATTGTATCCTGTTTTGCATCTTTTCCCCTTTTCTCTCTCTCTCTTATTTCCCTCCTTTTTCCTTTAAGGCCTTGATAGACTTGCTGGGGATAAAGCCTGGAGCCAGGGGGAGGTGAGGGACATTTTGCAGCAAGATGGCAAGAGGGACGGTGGCCACATACCTGCATGGTGTGCTTCTCCTGGCTTTGTGGAAACCCTCACTGCAAGGAGGTGGGTCCCCTTCACTGCATGCATGAACCTGTCGGTCAGGTATATGTTTGTGTAGCACAATATTTTATTATCTGACAGTTTAGCAGATTTTCTTTGACAGTTCTTACCTTTGAGATTTAGCAGGCTGTCCATCATGATGGCACTGCACTGATGCATCCAACTATTAATACAGATTATTAACTGCATGTTGCAGGACACGTCTAAACATCTGTCCACAAATAGGTTATTGCTTTTTTGCAACAAACGTATTGTAAGTTAATTTATCTTGTATCTTGAAGTTAAGGAACCAATTTGTGAATCAGATTTATCACATGACTCTGACTGCTGGCACAAGCTTGTAGTAGTAGAGTGGAGCACATTTTCTCACATTTAACCAAAATACCTGAGATTTTGCCAACTCTTGTAATTAACTAAGAGGAAATAGAAAACTTTTCTCTGCTCAGTAATAACATTTTCAGAATACCATCAGTTCATTGTTTAATTTTAAAATCTAAGATGTTTTTTCTCTCCTTAATCTTAAAGTCCATGTGGTCTAGACAGCAATGATGTCATCTAAACAGTTTTGTGATCTGTCCTATAAAGTCGTAATTATATCACAGTGTGTTTCAGGTATTTAACTTCTGAATTGTTCACATACTTCATTATTAAAGTTTTAAAGTTTAGCTTTGAGTTAGTTTGTGTAACTTTATTAAAAGCTTTGAGTAACTGTAAAGTTCTATTTTGGGGTTTTTCAGATCTCAGTGTCTATCACAGAATATTCCTGGCAGAAGAAAGAATTTATCTTTGGTATAATTGCTACACTTTGAGGTGCAAAGAATCCTGAACACCTAAACAGTTTGCCTTCTGACAAAACTTTGCCTATTTAATGTTTAAACAAAGTCAGACAATTTATTCCTGCATGTTTCAACCACCTTGTCAAGACAGCAAGCTAAAGCTGTTCTCTGTTTGAAGCTTTTGTTTGTCTTAATTAAATAAAAGACAAGTATAGAACTGTCAGGAAATAAGAAGAGTAAGAGGTGACGTTCAAACTTTACTCTTCATCTGTTAAAAAATGGCAGCAGCTTATATTTTTCAACCGTCTGTACGTATGTGTAATTTCTGAATCTTCATAACTCGATGTGAAACCATTCTGTACTTTTTTCTTAATGTGATTGTAAAACCACATCAGCTTTGGGATGCTTGTTGTAAACCAAGTTTGAGACTTTTGTAATCCGAACAAAGAGCTTTATATAATGAAACTAGGGTTTGCAATAGAACCAAAGCACATTATGATTCATCCAATAATTAAAAGCATGTTTCAGTATGAAACATGTTAACCAGTTAGTTGCAGTGGAGGGAAAAGTCACTAAATCACCACGTCCAAGTCCTCCAAAGTCCAGCAGGCAGAGCTAAATGACGGAGGAGCTGAGTTTTTTATTGTGTGTTGTTAATGCCCATGGCATTGCTGTGACATCAGTAACTCACATTCTTCAAGAATCCCTACAGACTTCTTCTTTTCAACATCTGGACTTCGGGTTCTTAACAAACTTTTCCTTTTATAGTTGTTCCCTCCATGTGTTTCTATTTTTGGCAGCAGTGATTTGCTGAACAAAACATAGGTGCATGAAAGTGTGAGAATCATGTCCAGAGATCTGCGCCTCTTAACCAGGGTTTGTTAACAGCTGCAGAGAAACTGATAGTCACAACTTGTAAGAACACACAGACATGCACAAATTAGAACACATCTCAATCTAGTCAGAAGTGTTGACAGAGAAGAGAAACGTAAGTATAAATGTCTCTGAGTGACGAGTCTGTAATTCCACTGTCAGCTGTTTACAAGCTGCAGGGTCTTAAAAACAACAAAAACTACCTTTGTTTGTAACATCCGATGTTTTTAATCAGGTGTATACATACCAGGAGGACCTGGAGCTGGAGTTGGAGCTGGAATTGGAACGGGAGCCGGTGTGGGACTTGGATTTGGACAAGGTGGCACTGGAACAGGATTTGGCCCTGGAGGAACTGGGACTGGTTTTCAGCCTGGTGGCGGAGCAGGACAAGGAGCCACTGGGGTTGGTTTAGGAGGAGGTAGATGCCAGTTTAGTTTCCTGTTGAGTTTTTATGGATTATAATTTCAGTTTACAGTGAGACAGTAAATCTTTCGAGGTGACGAAACTCTTCAAAAGAAGACTTGGGATTGTAGAACTTCAAGTCAATTCAACTGTTTCTGGAAATGTTTTCTTGTGCAAGTAGAATTATACTGAAAGATCAGCTGCAGGAGGACAGCAGCAAGTTTGAGTTTCATGTTTTATGTCTGTCCACTAGCTGTAAAAATCTTTTATAATAAACTGTTTTCAACTCATTTTCACTTCTCTCCTCAGGAGGGTATGGACAAGGACCAGGAGGTGTTGGACCAGGAGGTGTTGGACCAGGTGGAGTCGGACCAGGAGGAATCAGTCCAGGAGGAGTTGGGCCTGGGGGGGTCGGACCAGGAGGGATTGGACCAGGAGGAGTTGGACCTGGGGGTTTCCGACCGAGCACGCTTGGTCCAGGCAGTGGTGGACTGGGATTTGTAACCGGGGCTGGTAAGAGAAGCTAGTTAAAAACTTGAGTAACACTTTTCATGTTGTAAAAAGATATTATAAGTATTCAGTATTATATTACCATCTTATTTAAATAATTACTTTCTTTTACAGGTGGAAAACCTCCAAAAACAGGTATGATTATCAAGAAAGAACCATAAAAGACTTTTCAAACATGAACATAATTTTTATGGTGTGTAAATAGAATCCTACACACCCCTGCTGATGTGGTATCATACATCTCAACAGGAGTCGGCTACGGTGGACTGGGAACAGGTCAAGGAGCAGGAGGGACAGGCGGTTACAGACCAGGAAGTGTTGGTCCTGGAGGATATGGAACTGGTGGAGTTGGTTCAGCTGGTTTTGGACAAGCAGGCACTGTTCCAGGTGGCCAAGGTACATATATATATATATATATATATATGTGTCTATATATTTATTTATATATATATATATATTTTTTTTATATATATCAGACACAACATGCATGAATTCTGTTTCTTCTCTTCTTCTTTAGAAGAACTTTTTATTTTGTAAAATAATTTAGATTAATAAGTATTCAACAATCTAAGTTTTTACATAAACTGGTAGCTCAAACTCTCACTTAGTTCCTGGAATTAATCATAAAAGGAGAAGTATAGTCAACTATAGATCCTGAACTAGGAAATAAAACAAATACTCTGCTCATGGTTTTATCATCAGATTCCTGTAAACATTGTTCTTTTGTCAGTACAGCAAGATAAAGACTGCATACATGTACCATTAATTCATTTCCTGTTATCTCAACACACACACACACAGTGATAAAAACTAATGTATTAGACATGGGAGTCACTAGATAAATGACAAAAGTCATCAAGTCAGTCAGAAAGAATGATTTCCTTTAGAACGTCGGGCCTCTCTGTTCTTTATCTTCTGAATGTGTGAGTTCCAGCTGCAGGATGACAAATGTGGGCGATAATATCCAAACAATTTATGGAGGTTAAGTTTTGGCCAAGTAAGTCATTTTTAAATTCCACCCATTGTATCAGTGGTTGGGTCGATGTAAGCACAGGAAACACACCATGATGTCATATTTTCCAGTTTACAAGAAATCAAGCCACCTCAGCCAATATTTGTATCCAAACCAATAATGTTCTACCATGCTAAAATCTTTAAAGGCAATGTGTGAGGTGCTTTTATAAACACTGGACTTAGATTTCAAAACTACCCAAAAATACTTGGGGCCAACATACAAATTACAAATAATCCCAGTGTACTAGAGCTAAATATAGTTAATTTACATATTAGAAGAAAAAATAATAATTAAAATGGCAGTTTTTGTTCATATTCCAAAGAGACTCAGCAAAAATCTACAATTACATGTTAATATTATTAATCATTACATATAAGATTTAAGTCGCTGTATTCAGACTTGAGAAAAATCAAGTACTACTCTTCCTCACTAGGATATGGAGGCCTTGGAGCAGGAGGTCTTGGTACTGGAGTGGGACAGGGAGCTGGAACGGGTTATACACCGGGAGGTCTGTGGTTTCATTCACCGTGATTATTGTATAAATTCTGAATATTTTCTGTGAATTATTGAGCACAAAATGTGTATGGCACAAAAAGAATTACTGATGAAGTTAAACAAATGTGTTTCAAATATTTTGAATGTTGTGTTGTCTGACTTAGGTGGCTATGGAGGATATGGAGGTGGTTATGGACCTAAACCTCCCAAAACAGGTAGGTTTAATTATGCATCACTTTAACACATTAACTACAGAGATACCACTGAATCTTTTATTTTACTCATCTTAGGTGGTGTTGGAACATCACTTGGAGGAACAGGTTATGGACCTGGTGGAACTGGACTTGGTCCCGGGGGTGCAGGGTTTGGACCTGGTGGAACTGGGTTTGGCCCTGGGGGTGCAGGGTATGGACCTGGTGGAACTGGACTTGGTCCTGGGGGTGCAGGGTTTGGACCTGGTGGAACTGGGCTTGGTCCTGGGGGTGCAGGGTTTGGACCTGGTGGCACAGGGGTTGGTCCTGGGGGTGCAGGAGTTGGACCTGGCGGAACAGGCATTAGGCCTGGTACTACAGGGGTTGGTCCTGGGGGTGCAGGGTTTGGACCTGGTGGAACTGGGCTTGGACCTGGTGGAACTGGGCTTGGACCTGGTGGTGCAGGAGTTGGACCTGGTGGTGCAGGAGTTGGTCCTGGTGGAACAGGCATTAGACCTGGTACTACAGGGGTTGGTCCTGGAGGGGCAGGGTTTGGACCTGGTGGAACTGGGGTTGGTCCTGGAGGGGCAGGGTTTGGACCTGGTGGAACTGGGGTTGGTCCTGGGGGTACAGGATTTGGACCAGGAGGTGGCGCTATCCCAGGAGAAGGTGGTAAATATTATTTATGATAATTACAATAAATAAACAAAAAACAAAGCGCACTATACTGTACCTGAACATTGTAAAGGTTTGAATTGAGTCTAGTTTTTTGGTAATCTTTAACATTTAAATGAATAATATACGTATATATATAGTGGCTAAATAATGTGTAGGGTTTGGGCTTTTTTCATGCCTTGTATCCATAAAAGTGTTTTTTGTTTGTCTGTTTGTTTCAGCTCCAGTCCTGCCCCAGACCGGTACAACTGGTGGAGGACCTGGAGGAAAGAGCAGTGGTAAAGCATCAAAACAAGTTCCAGGTAAAGTCTTTACCAATTTGTAACTTAACAGTTGTTAATCACTTCAGTTTTTAAATCAATCAAAAACACAGATTATGAGATATGAGTAATGTGTCACACAGGCATTGGGGTGCCTGGACTATATCAAGGTGGATTTGTACCAGGTCAAGGTGTGTTGTAAAAAAATCATGTAGCAAATGTAGCACATTGGAAAACAGTAGTAAATATAACTTTTGATTTGCTCTGGTCAGGGTTTGGAGGTCGTGGTGTTCTTCCTGGAGTGGTCATGGGATCTGGACTTGGGCCTCAAACTGGTATGCAAACCTGCTCTATGTTGATTAATCCTAATACATCTAATTCTGTCACTGTATCTGTGCCAAGAAAAGTGTACTACCTAATTTCTCATAGGGACCGGAATACTAGGTCAAGGTGGAACAGGACCAGGAGGAGCAGGCAGTGAGTGTATAAGCAGATGTGAAATTTACTAATAGTAATAGTTTTTTAGTCTATTTATTTAGTTATTTAGTCTATTTATACATACATACGCACATACATACATACATAAATACAGACTATGTTCCATAATATCTTTGTCCCAGGTAGTAATACTGCATTTTACTATAAGACTGTATGGTTAAGTTGCATTTCTTATCTTAGACGGTCAAGGACAACCACTACCCGGAGTCTTTCGTGGTTACCCTCTCATATCACCAAAAACAGGTACACAGAAGACTGTAATGCCATGAACTTTGTAGCTGTATTCCACGGTGACTACAGTATACTAAATGTGATACTTAATGAAGTTTAATCTTTGATATACAGGAGCAGGAAAATCTAAGAAATCAGCCAAAGCAGCAGCTAAATACGGTAGGACACAGTGCCTAAGTGCTGTTAACATAAAACAGTATGATGTAAGACCAGGTTGAAAATACCCACTTCCTGAAGTATTATTGTTTATTTTTTTTGTTTCATTTAGGTGGAGCTGGAGGAGGCACGATTGGTCAAGGAGGCACCTTAGGGGGTGGAACTGGACGACTTCCTGGAGGGGGAGTGGGACTCACGCCTGGAATGGGAGGAGGTGTAGGAACAGGAGTTGGACCTGGATTTGGAACTGGAGTGGGACCAGGGGTTGGAAGTGGTGTTGGAACAGGAGTGGGACCTGGAGTAGGGGGTGGAATTGGAACAGGAGTGGGACCTGGAGTAGGGGGTGGTATTGGAACAGGAGTGGGACCTGGAGTAGGGGGTGGTGTTGGAACAGGAGTGAGACCTGGATTTGGAACAGGACTGGGACCTGGAGCAGGGGGAGGTGTTGGAACAGGAGTGGGACCTGGAGTAGGGGGTGGTATTGGAATAGGAGTGGGACCTGGAGTAGGGGGTGGTGTTGGAACAGGAGTGGGACCTGCAGTAGTGGGAGGTGTTGGAACAGGAGTGGGACCTGGATTTGGAACAGGTAAATTTTAAGTAAAGTATAATTTAACATGAAATTCCTGGAATATTTCCTTAAAAAATGAATTTCAGTTTTAAGCAGGGATGTCCCGATCAAGATTTTTTGACCTCGAGTCCGAGTCTGAGTCATTTGATTTTGAGTATCGGCCGATACCGAGTCCTGATCCAATTTTAAATTAAAAAAATGAAGAAAAAAAAGGAGCAAATAAACAGATCCAGGGCATTCCTTATGTTGTATTTAATTCACCCTATTTAATATTTAGCTGCAGGGACAGGACAGCCAGCAGTCCTGGGATGACAGCGGCCACTCCAGCACGTCCTGAGGTTTCCCCTGGACTTTTTCACGGTGGGGAGTCATGAAGTTGTTACTTGTGTGTAAAAATGAACACGACAAGAGCGCATTTCTGTACTGTGAGCATGCAAACAGTCTGAACGCACACAAACCGGTGGACGGACATTACACTATTAAATAAAACGTTATGTAATTAAATAAGCTGATCAGAACGGCAGACATTGCAGAAAGAGTAACATGATCATGGGCTGTCTTCTGCATGCAGTAAGTGATCCCCTCCACTCCATGAACCAGTTTAAGATAATATCATAGGGATTTAATATGACTATAAACTAACACCAGTACTCATGCTAACGCGGCTAGCTAAGCTAACGTGGCAACATTCTCAACACAACATCATCCACCGAGCCAATTAAAGAAGCTTACCTCGAAGAAAATATACGCACCGAGGATTTTATAAGTCCTCATCTTCTCCACTGTTGTGTAGACTACAGGACACACGTTGCGGTCAGTCGTCATGGAAACGCGTCCCCTCTTAAAATGGCGTCTGCGGGTTGCGAGGGAAATTGTACCGGATACTTACATCACACGAAAAGGTGTATATGCGTTAAAAACTAAGAAGAATATATATACGTATTCTATATATATATATGTCCGAGTCCTGATCGGGAGGTAACGACCGATTCCGATCGAGTCTTAAACTACGTGATCGAGCCCGATTTCCGATCACGTGATCGGATCTGGACATCCCTAGTTTTAAGCATGTTTTAATAACCTTGAAATGGTTTTGTTGCACAGGTTATGGTCCAGGTTCAGCCAAAGCACGCAAATATGGTGAGACACATTTGTAGAAGACACCAAAAAGAATAAATAAATACAATGAACGTATGTTATTTGTAAATGTATTAACCCGGTAAAAATGCCTTCAATCCTTTCAGGTGGTACAGGTCCTGGTGGTGCTGGAGTTGGTTTCGGCACAGGAGGGGGGCCAGCTTCTGGTGTTGGGACAGTTGGAGGTGGTGGCTTTGGTTTTGGTCCTGGTGGTGCCAGCACTAGTTCAGCTGGGGGTCCTGGTGGAGGACAACTAGGAGGTGGAATTAGTTATGGTACAGGAGTAAGACCCAGCTCAGGGGTTGGTTTTGGTCCAGGGGGTGGTGCCAGTGGCATTGGACCAGGTGGTCTAGGCTATGGTCAAGGTGGCACTGGTCCAGGTGGCACCGGGATTGGGGCAGCAAGACCAGGAATGGGACCTGGAGGTAATCCTAAAATGTTTTACATCATTTCCATTGTTATTATACAACAGTAATAGCAATCATTTACATGTGTGCAAACTTTAATCTTTGTTGTAAACGCAAATGTGCAAAACACTTTGTCTGTCTTTCAGGTTATGACGCCAATGCCAAAGCTCGTAAATATGGTGAGAATGTTCAGAAAGTTCAGCAGTGGTTCAATCTTTTAACTGCTTTTGGACTCAGTATAAATCAAATGCAATCCTTCTATGTCTTGTAGGGATGCTAAGTGGAACCCTTGGAGGTCCAGGATTAGGACCGGGTGGAGCCGGTACTGGCTATGGACCAGGTGGAACTGCTACTGGCTATGGACCAGGTGGGGTTAGGCCAGGTGGAGCTGGTATTGGTTATGGACCAGGTGGAGTAGGGCCTGGTGGAGCAGGAACTGGCTATGGACCAGGTGGAGCTGGTACTGGCTATGGACCAGGTGGAGCAGGGCCCGGTGGAGCTGGTACTGGCTATGGACCAGGTGGAGCAGGGCCCGGTGGAGCTGGTACTGGCTATGGACCAGGTGGAGCAGGGCCCGGTGGAGCTGGTACTGGTTATAGACCAGGTGGAGTAGGGCCCAGTGGAGCTGGTACTGGCTATGGACCAGGTGGAGCAGGAACTGGCTATGGACCAGGTGGAGCTGGTACGGGCTATGGACCAGGTGGAGCTGGTACTGGCTATGGACCAGGTGGAGCTGGTACGGGCTCTGGACCAGGTGGAGCTGGTACGGGCTATGGACCAGGTGGAGCTGGTACTGGCTATGGACCAGGTGGAGCTGGTACGGGCTATGGACCAGGTGGAGCTGGTACTGGCTATGGACCAGGTGGAGCAGGAACTGGCTATGGACCAGGTGGAGCAGGAACTGGCTATGGACCTGGAGGTAAACTGAAACTCAAAATTAATCTGAATGAAAATGAATCTTGTTGTCGAATAACAGACTGTATTAAAAATAATGTGTGCAGGTTATGCAAGTGCCAAAGCACGTAAATATGGTGAGTCAATATTTAATGTTTTTATTGAATGTAACTTTATGAAGTTTTTTTAACAACAGATAAAAACACCACATTTAAAAACTATGAAGACACTGCTATTGTTACAAATGCCTGTCTTGCTAAATTCTGTCAAAATGAATAATATGTTTTACTGAATATCGGTTTAGTTACTTCATGTTCTTTTAAAAAAATACTTTGCTTTGCAGGAGTCCCTGGAGGTGTGGGAGGTACCCTTGGAGTAGGAGGTGCTGGTGGGACTGGCCCTGGTTCTGGAGTTGGTGGAGGGATTCCTGGACGAGGTGTTGGATTGACGACTGGTGGTGGAACTGGAGCAGGGACTGGGATAGCAGGGACTCTTGGTTCTGGTATTGGAACAGGAGGTAGACCAAGTGGCTTTGGACTTGGCAATGTTGGAGGTATAAACAGAATAAAATATTTTGCTGTGTCTAAGACGTACAAAGGAAATATAAATCTTATAAATGAGAACATATTTTAGATTAGATTAAAGAACTAACAATGTAAGGTGTTAAGAGGTTTGAACTGCTATCACCAATTCTGGGCTCTTTTATCAATAGTTCAAGTAAAGAGGACAAAATTGTGTGTGCGGCAAAACTTTTGTGCCAAGGGCGTGTTCCTGATTTGCGGGTAATCTACTAAGATTGATCAGCGCAAAAAGCAACATTCAAATTAGGACTTTGACAGCGCTATTCTCTTGCGGGCGCAAGGAAGGTGCGAACGGAAAATGAAGTTTGAGTTATTGGAGCTTCAAATACGAGTGGAAAAGGCAAAAAAATATATTTTTGAGCTGCAGCAAAGACATCTTCAGGCTCCACTCTGTGATGTTGTGGAATGTTGTGCAACACACAGCAAACAACAGTGATCAGAGCGACCTGGTGTGTAAAGTTTCTCTCCAGTGCGGTCCAAACACCGACACCTGCTTTTCAGGATGCGCTCCACAATATTTCTAGTGCGTATGTGAGCCAGATTATATCGATGTTCCCCCTCAGTAGTTGGGTTGAGCACAGGTGTTAAGAGGGAGGGGTGAAGGAGGTCTGCGCCATCACCTTAGGAATAGATCTTGAGCTGCTATTAGATTCAGAAATGTGTGGAATGATATTTACAGCACGAATAACGTAACACACTAACCCAAGAGCCATCTCCATCTCAACCTCGTAAATATAACACTGTTCCTCAGAATGAAAGAATTGTGTTCTGAACCTGGATAATTTGCCACATTTGCATCACAAATGTTTGGAAAATTAATGTATTTGCTCGCGTAACATTGCATTCAAAACCTGTGACACACACTAGACAATCTATCCTGGGAGATGCAACATTAACTGCCACAGTGCCCTGGAAGGAGCCACAAGTCTATCTGTGTCTTTTCTTTGCAACAATCACTACAGTCATTTTTGCGCCGAGTTAAGACATGCTTTTTAAAAGCAGTAAAATTACATGCAAAATTAGAAGCCGCAAACATTTTCAGGTTTGATAAATCATGCCTGGAACGCCCACTCATTTGCATTTTCTCCTCCTAATATTTTGCATTTCCGGACAGAAACGCCCACAATTAATATTCATCAAAGGGAAAAGTGCTAAAATGACTTTGAGCGTCTTGCTGCAGGCACAGTTTTACCTGCACGTTGTTAGTAAATTACCTGCTGCTTGCTTTTGCGGCCGCTGAGAGGTTTGTGCCCATTTTAACAACCGCAAATCTTTGATAAATCAGGCCCTAAGTTACACAGATAGGACACTCTAATTGAAAACAACGACCAGGTGAAATGCATTATGGGTAACTTTGTGTCTAGGGCTAAGTCCACCACATTTGCAAGCGCCTTATGTGGGTCTGGATCTGATATTCGAACCTTGTTCCGGGGGTTAGTGCCACTCATTATCAACGATAGTCCCTGTCCCACTTGGTCCCTTAAAATCTACTGCCAGAGATTCAGTGTCTGTTGGAGATCAGCACCCAAGCTTCAGCTACGTGTAATGGATAAACAAGGGGACCCTACAATGACTAAGTCCCTCACACTAAGGGACCTCGCGTGGGTTTTGGGTCTGATAAATGCAGGGGTCAATGCTTGTTTGCATGTATTATCTCTGAAATTGCCACAGTTATCCAAGTCACGGTTGAGAGATAAAAGGAACAAGAACTGATTCAATGAGCCATTTGCAATTTCACTACACAGCCCATGTGTACTTAGACTTGTACCTCTAACCTAAAAAGAGGACATTCTGTTGATTATTTTAGCTTCACAGGTGTTCTTACCTTCATAGTGGCTGTAAAAACAGGTCAACATCTTCTCTTTCAGTTTTTATCTCTCAAACTACGCAGTTGGCGATAAAACCCAAGTTCTCCCGAGTTCGAACGGCTTGTATTTGTTTCGCCACAGCTCCTTTGCTCGTTAGTATTCATCAGTTTCCGCAGTTGAAACCATGCCTAGCATGCAGCTGGCTAAAAGCTCTAGCATAAGACATAACAAACCGGAACACACGACGTCTGCTGTTGCCATGCGCAGCAGGGCAGGAAACAGTATACCTTGCTCTCATAGGCTAGTTTTTTAGCCAATCTGAGTCCAGCAAATTCGAATAATAAATATTAATGAGTTGCTGCCCGAAGCCTGATGAAACCAGACAAATTTTGACGTAGAGAGATTGAAAGGTCTGTTAATCAGTGTTTCCTAATGTTTTTTAGATATAAAATGTTTCATATTACAGGTTAATATTTAAGAAATAACCACAAAGTCATGAAATTTGTGTAAAATGGCCTCTTTAAGACATAAACTAATCATTTTATTACCACGGACACTGTTTAATTGAGCCCCAAGAGTTGCTGTGAGAATCATTTTATAATTAGTTTTAAATCACTGACCCTGCAAAGTAGGTTTATTTTATTTTGTTGGAATATTAATGAATATATAATAAAACAAAAGTCAGTAAAATTACAATTACTCTTTAATATTTGAGACAAGCATATACTACTGGAAGGATCAACCAGGTAGCCCTTTGGTTCTCAGGAGACCAGGGACGGACAGGTGTGGGCTGGGCTGGTTGCCATACATGTCAACCCTCCCGATTTTCCCAGGAGATTCCCGAATTTCGGTGCCCCTCCCGAAAATCCCCCTGAGCCACCTTTCTCCCGAATTTCTCCCAATTTCCACCGGGATTTGAATATTGATAAGCCACCCGCCACTGTGCGTTGTTTCTGACCTGCCATTTATAATGATTATACCACAAAGTCCGACTTGCAAAGCACATGCCGCAACCCGAACCCCTACTCTACGGGTTTGGTAGGCTGGGACAGGCGGGGCAGATCGGTCTCACTACCCATGAGTTGGAGCCTGGGGCAAATGGTCCCGCCAGGCTCCAGAGGCAAGCCTGCAGTGCAGCGATACCGTCCAACCCAGCGCCAGACACTCGTCTGGTCCGGAGCATGAAAGGGGCCCTACGATGGCAGACCATTTTTGCCCATCGGTCAAGTTCTGCATTGTAAAGCACATACGTATTTGTTGACTATTGACAGACAATCACATGACACAAAATCAATCACAATGCATTGCATGACTCGGTTACAAATAGTGCTGCAAGTGTCCTGTCTGTGTAACCTAATCTGTGCTGCTATAAAAATATGTGCTTTTCACATTAACATGACTACCCTCTAATCTTCTGGCTTCTTTTCCAGGATATCCTGGTGGGGCCAAGTCTCTCAAATATGGTGGGATTTATTCTTGAAAAATTAATATGATTCATGTTTAAATGAAAAA